>JAULCD010162132.1:0-10962 GCA_032361085.1 Calliostoma canaliculatum
AAATTACTTTCAATCATTTTAACACTAGGATCGATTTTAGGAACGGGGCCCAGAACTTTAAAACATATTTGATTTTAGAAAACAAATAAGTTGTGATGTCCACAAATTGTCTCTTTATAATTGCATCATCGTTGATTACACAATCGATATTGTCTTGATTACTTTGCAAACACAATCAGCTTCCTTCGCCATGTTGACGTCGGGTACCTTGATGCTGGCGTGTATGGAACAAACTGAGTCAATTCTGCTCAAAATAGAGTCTTTTATGGAGCATAAGTACACCATCACGTTAAACACAATTCCTAACAGCACACTTCATGAAAGATAGTCCCCTGCCAAGCTACTTGCACAAATTAGATATATTATAAGAAATGTATTGAAATTATTCAGCGGATTTTCATTGGTTTGATGAGATTTCCTATGGAAATCTCATCAAACGAATAGAAATCCGCTGAAAAATTTCAATACATTGTTCTTGTGTCATCTCTGTATACTTTCTCTTCAAACGCAGAGTAAAAGCTCCGTTGTGAGGTTATTTAATCCAAGCTGTTGTCCTTGAAGAGAATAGTCGCCTGGGGACAGCAAGGACGTGATTACTTTATGATTTTTAAACGACCATAACTCAAAGTGCAAATTATTTCGCAAACACCCCGCAATGCAATTGATATTTAACCTTTTCTAAATGAATTTTTAAAAAAACATGTATCTCCCTTTTTAAAAGTTAATAATTGATACCAATGGTAAGGAATGACACTTTCGTTTTATAAATTAGTGAGATTAGTGTTCTGCAAACGAGCAACCCTTACATCAAGCTATCGCGCCTTTAAAGTTCATGAGACAAAGACAATAGACTTGTTTTGGTTATATTAGTTTTAAATGGAATAATGTTATTTTAATTGTTGAGTGTCTCAACATTATTTTTATCAGCACACTTAAAGAAAGATGGCTCCCTGCCAACAGTATTGTACATTATCAGCACGATGTTGTGTGACAGGGCCTTTTTCTGGTCTAGAAGCCTTTACCATGCACTGAGGACAGAATAGAACACTCTGCAGATACCAGTTAATGTTCGCAGGTTTCACCGCATCACATAACCACATTGGTGATGCAGACTTTTCCCCTGCTACAAACCTCACCGCCACGGTATCACTTAAACATTGTTGAAAACTGCGATCTTGAAACTTCACTCACTCACTCGAATGTTAGGCTAAGCAATTTAGCTTCTTGGGCAACATGAACCTAAATTAAAGTGGTGTTTTTTTTGTCAGATTGGATTATGTTTTTTTTATAAAAGTAACGCGTGTAACATCTGTTTGCTTGAAAACGAGTACAACAATATTGTAAACACCATTTGGATATTTGTTATAAAGGCATTTGCAGTAGCTTAAAATTTTAAACGAAAGAAAACAAACGACAAAAACTTAACGTCATTAAAATAAACAATTTTCAGTTTTCTTATTAAATGTTTGATCATTTTATTTGAATGTTTAATGTGTGACAGTTAAACTATGCTTTCACAAAATGAAAATCTCACACGACGTGAGGTATCCGCGGCCTGACCACAACGCTCTCGTAAGCTTAAGACGTCTTAACTTTTATCTTTGCGCGCTCGCAACGAGCGCGCAAAGATAAAGCTTAAGATGTCTTAGCCGTATGAAATAGCCGTTCTGAAATAGAGTTTCGGATTCTTCCCAAATGTGTGAATAGGTAACACAGGAACATTGTGTCAAGTTTCGTTTTCTGTATTAACTTTAAGATATAATTACAGCTTCAAGTGATAACTCCAGAATGTGTTCAAGCAGCTTAAATGTAGTGTCCTCTAGGGCAGTCACCGTATTGTTAGCTTTAGATTGATGTCCTTGTAGAGCCCAAAAGTTGACAGATAGTTCAACATGTTCTTCACCATTATCCAATTTTAAAATAATTCCTCCCCTGTTACAACTTGTTTTAATTACTTTTCTGTTTGTGCGTTCGGAGAATGGTGTTAAGCTTGCAAATATATACTGCGTGTTTGCATACTACTTATGTATTAAAGATAATACATAAATTATACGTAAAGAATAAAACGTATTACAAAGACTGTTTTATGTGGGAAGTTTGTATGAATAAAACATTGATATCCTTCGGCTCTATGTATTCATACATCGCAAAACATTCTGAATTCCCATGTGTCTTGGAATTGAATAATGACATTATCACCACGTGTACATAAAACATTTATGCTCGGATACCGTTTCCTAGAAGAACGATGGCATTACTTGTCAGTTTTAAGATGTTTTTAACATTTTAGCACAGGGGGCATTATTAAACTTGTATGCCATTTTGACAGTGACAGACACACTATATTTTACATTGGGATCACACTATTTGTAAGAGTGAAGATTTTTTTATCCTACACCCACAGTGTCAAGCACCAGATTCGCAAACTCCCGGTGGCTGCTGCTTAAAGGGCTGGCAATATGGTACCCGAAAAGGCATTTATAAGTTGTTTAGGAATATAACAAAGTTGTGTTTGGTTGTTAACTTCTAAAAAAAAAGCACAACCGGATTTTTCTGGCAGTTATTAATTTGGTTACTTTACTAGGGCAATCATTTTAAGGTAATGCCAATCATTTCTGTAATCCTGACATATTAGAAATGTTGTTTTAATACAAATTTCATACATAAACATTTGGGCTATTGGGAAATTCAAAGTTTGAGAGAGATTTGAAAACTTTTGACACAAAAATGTCACGAGAGTAGATTTGCATGTTAGGTGTCCAGTTTGATCATGATGGGTTGTATCACATGCTGCCAGTCAGAGTCAGTAACGGTTGTACGATTCGTGGGCATTTACGACGGTGCCAACCTTACGTCTAATACTCCTTACTTGTCTTTGAATCGTCATTTAGGGCAAACAATTCTATTTCTCATGTGGATCAGTGTCGAGCTTAGGTAGAGTGTTAACAGCAGGGTCAAAGTGTCTGATTTACCGTTCAAGGATGCCACATAAAAGCCTAATGGGGTTAAGTTCCTGACTGCAGGCTGGCCATTAACGTGTGGTGTTGGCTTCTTGTCTTAAATACTCCCAAACTGCTCAGGGCCCCGTTTCACAAAATCTATTTGGCCTACAAATGCAAACAAATCGTTGTAAACTGTGAACTTTCCAACAAAGTTTTTCTTCGGAAAGTGCACAGTTTACAACGATTAGTTTGCATTTGTAAACCAAATCCATTAACTCAGTGACATGATTTACGAAGTCATAAAGTTATGACGTCTTTGTGAAACGGGGCCAGGAGCGGTAAGGTCTGGCATTATTGTTTAGGTAACCAGGATGTGCCTGAATTGGCATCGCCAAAAAGGTGGACCACGGCTGCACGTCGGATTGCATCTTGATGTGTTTGGTCCTTCAAATTGTCACAAACTACCACAAGGACATGATTAGAGTCAAAGGAAACACATCCACCTAGCATAACTGAACCACACCTACATGCTTTTGTTTTTTAATGGTTTGTAGATACAAAGCAAGTGTTACGTTGTCTCTAGAGACGCACAGAATCGTTAACAGTACTTAAAAGCCTACGGCACCTATCGGACCAATGGGTTCGCCTCCAACGACCGCAGACGGTCATGCATGTGTCGCTGGGTCAATTAAGTTATCTTACAGGCCTCCTGGCATGGAAATCTGCATTCTGGAGGCGATGTCTAATTATCAAATCTATAGATGGCTTGAAAGGATTCCAACGAACAATTCTCAGAAGACTTCTGTCCTCTCTCCGCGTGACGTTTTAGGCCCACCAGACCTCGGCATGTCGAAGACGTCATTTGTTTGGTTATGCTTAGCAGCCAAATGTGTGGTGACACAATGATGTCATCCTAGTTGTCTAACGATGCTTCTGCATATCATTCCTGCGTTTTTCATGTCTAAGATTTCCTTGTTTTGGAGCTCATGAATAATTGATGATCCTAAAGAGTAATCACTACAGTCTGTGGTATTTCAGGTTTTATATGGTTGACTAAATAAACTGTTCTTGCAGCGCGCGCTACTCATGTGATAGGGACACATTTGAGTCAACAAATCAATAAAAGACCAGTCATATCATTATGTTTAACTTAACTTCACCTTTTAAATTTGGTGACGCTTACCTTTTGTTCAAGTGTGTGTATATATTATATATATATATAATCTTCAAGTTTGAAATAGTTTAATCCTAAATACAACAAAGGGTACATTCCCTAGACATTATGGTCAAAACATCATGCAATTCCAAAATCAGATCAGTGCTTTGAGAGTTAACACTTGAGGTGTAGACGCCCCCTATGACATGACATTATGGCCTCTAGTGACACTTGCTAGTGGTTTTATGTCGACTTCAATTTACCGCTACACATTCTTGCACTTTAGCCATGTAAATGAATTGTATTTCTGTCAATTCCATCTCAAACACAAGACACCTTCGGCAGTCAGGTGCAACAAACAGGAAAAAAAGCGTTAGAAAAAATTGAACGTAAAGTTGACTTGATAACATTTGAAATCCTAATTGAAATCAGTATAATAGTGGTAAAGTCTAAAAAAACAATACCATTGTTCCACGTAACTATACTCTTGCAGGTGCAGAATAATGAACACTGTCTGTATTTTTATAAATCTTTGATTGCGGTTGGTTAAATATGATGAATTATACGCATACTGATTGTCCCTGTAATCCTTTCTAAAAAATGGAGTCAATGGGTTAACATTTTACATGCATTATTATCAGTCGTCTAACCTTTTCTTAAAGACGTAGTCAAGGTTTTAATGACCTTCGATATTCACCCTTATGAGCTTGTTATTCTTTTGCAAAGATTAAAGGCCGGGCACACTAACGCAGCGCGCTCGCGCCCCCAAAAATGCAACAACGATGAATGTGTTACCATCCCATACTAACAAGTCGGTGTTAGTATGGAGTGGGAATGAATTTATCGTTGTTACAATTTGTGGGCACTGACATGCTGTGTCAGTGTGGTCCGGCCTTATTATTAATTGGGTTTGGTTCACAAAAACAGAAACAGTTGACAGCAATTCACTTCAAACGATAAACATGCTTTTCGAACCCAGACTCATTAGCCTGGAGTGTGTTTAGCCACTGTAGCTTGACGCTCATAACCCTATACATTTGTGAAAACCGGGTCAAAAGATTTAAAGATCGTTAGTGTGAAGATCACATGGTTGATGTAAACTTTAGTGTGATCAATACCGTCATCAATCTTACTGGAATTTTGTTGTCATCAACGTTCAACATTTATGTTCGGAGGCGGTTTTAATAACATTTGATAACTTTAAACGGCAACCTGTCTGTTTTTTATGTTGGTGCATAACCTTTTCAACTGTGACATGTAAATGTAACCAATCATTTATAAACCACATTTAAGACAATGCAACTATAGCAACAAGAAAGAGGTGACAGTTAATGCCCCAACTGTGACGACATCATGCCACATAATACTGTCATGCTGACAGTTACAAATGTCTTTTATTGTGTTAACTGTGTCTATTATTACAGGTGGATTAAAACTGATATAACTCAGGAGTTTTTGGATGCTAACTTTGTACGTATGTTCACAACGTTTCGAGGCATATGTTTGCTTCTGATTGTTGAATGCCAACTTCTTGAACAATAAAGGTATTCTATGGATATTATGCCAACTTCTTGTACATATGTTGAACGACGTTTTGGGGCATATGCTTGCTCCTTCAGGAGCAAGCATATGCTCCGAAACATCGTGAACATACGCACACATAAGTTGACATCCAACAATACTGAGTTATGATCACCACTTGTAAATGTTCTTCGAAGAATGAAATAGTCTGATTGTTCACTGAGTAAGCATTTTAGTTAACCATGAGTAAGTTAACTGCCACTTTGTCAGACAATTTGTTAAGGTTTCAGTTTATTGCACAAACACTCACAAACGGTACACAAGCAAACATGTTCACATACATGCATGCAATAATGTTAGCAAGATGACAGGACTCGGAATTATTTTCATCAGCAACACGTTTGAACAAACATTAATACACTTTGCATGACTGTTTTGTGTGTGTGCTGACAACGTGGTTTTAAATGTGTGTATATTTAGCCATTCATTGATTTTTGGAATGTACATAATTCGCTGCTGGAAAAGATCATTGCTTCGGTCGCAAAAGATCAAACGACGTTATAACACTTGCACTGTTACGATAGGATATTTACTTGTCGTCTTAATGTGTCGGAGTCAGGTATTCATGTTAACTGCGGCATATTTCATGAACTGTCACAAACAAATCGATAGCAATCCTATTTTATACAAGCCGACATACTCACAAACATGCATATAAAAGTTCAGGGAGCTTGGTATTCATTGCAGTGGTAGAGAACTATTCTACAAAAGCTGTGAGGATAGGGTATCATTCATCACCCTTGACTCGTCAGTACTAGAAGAGATCGCAGGTTGCACAGAACCAAATTAGGCATTTTCCCTGTGGTAAATCTAAATAATCCATCTAAACAGATAGCAAAATAATAAGTCCCTCATGCTTTGACTGATGTAAGTTTTGTTAATATTTAGCTTATTATCCATTGCAGCTTCATGTGAAAATTTTATCATCCGTTTATATATTTTGTTTTGTAGTGATTAATGTCCGATTTTAACGTTCACCAAACAATTTGGGGTTGGACTGGTAACTTGCTGCAGGTTTGAAAAAAAGTAAGAATGTACTCTTTTAATAAGATTTATGATCAAATCTGACTCTAATCTTCATATATCAGCAGAGTGAGTTCGGAATGAATCCTCTTTGCGACAGTGTTTTAGAAACTCTGCATCACTAATGGAGATGTATGGTACAGTAAAACATGCGTGTTTCGGCTTATATGTCCATAAACATGTATGCTATTGCACCACTATACTCTGTCTTTACTGCATGTAGAACTGTTTTCTAACACAAGAAAGGACACCTGACCCCAGGCAGATTTTCAACCCAAGACCACCTAGTCAATGGCAAACATCAAATGTAAATATTAATTATAATCATATTTTAAAACAAAAATATTCCTTTGATCTTGTAATCGGCTTGTATGTTAGGGTGTTATGGATGAGTACATCCTCCACTGACTAAGCATGAGATTCACCGCCATAAGATGGTCTTAAACCGTATTGTGCTAAATTGCTTTCAGTGGGAATTCAAGCGGGTCGCCATACTGTGCTGTTAAAAGCATAGGCAAGGGTGATTATCACAAGATGGGTTTTAAACACAATTTAAGTTTGGAATTTTGACGCTAAAATGTTCTGACCAATTTTTTGTTAATTTGATATCAGAGCAAAACTACCATTGTGGTAACAAAAACAATTGCTTACAGGCCCCCGTTTCACAAAGACGTCATAAATTTACAACGTCGTAAACCATGTTACTGTGTTAATGGATATCTTTGGAAAGTGCACAGTTTACAGCGATTTTGTTGCATTTGTAAACCAAATCCATTAAATAAGTGAAATGGTTTACGACGACGTAAAGTCATGATGTATTTTTGAAACGAGGGTCAGCTTGGTAAATCACACTTTTACTTTTGCATTAAACAATGCAGTACGCTAGTTTATAAGTGCTGAATAGTAGGTTTAACATGGTGACAGGTCAAGCGTATATGTAATGTTTATTATGATATATTTATCCTTTACCTTACTGGGTCAAATTTGGGAAGGCAGTAACACTTTTATACATTAATACGTCTTACAAAAAACCTCTCTAGTTTTTCCTCTGTGATATCTTTCAAACAGGAATTACAATGAAAGTACAATGCTCCCAAACAGATTAAACAAGCCAACTCTAACGTTACACGACGTCATGAATACAACCACACATAAATCTTTAAACTGTAATTGTAATCTCTAAAGTTCGTAATCTATTGGACAGTATCACGCATAATTATGTTATTTAAAAAATAGATTTGGTGAAGATATCATGAGCGTGCAAAGAGCAATTTGCATTGTTAAATTTTATTGTGTGTTTTGTTATATGTATATATTTACATGTTTAACAAATGATCAACATAAAGGTCAAAATAACACTGAAAATACCACACAATAAATTTGGCCTTTTTGTCTCAAATGTTTGTGTAGAACAACGTTCTCTCTTTGAAATAGATGAATGATTAAAACGCTCCCGTTGAAAGCAGGTCATTGCATAACAGAATTTCAAAGCTGTCTTGAAACAAATTATATTTCATGAAACCAGATTCTAACATCTCGTAAAACACGGAAACAGGTGCTTTATTTTTATCCGATTAATTAAATCAATGGTTATTAACTGCCAACGGCTTAAGTGTCGATCAGCTTATAATTGTTATGAACAACGCAGGTGTGTTATTAATGGGCATTGCGCGTTTCCTTGGCAACACCAAGTCAATTGGCAATAACTAGGCCAATTGGTTCAGTTGATAAATCCCATAATGGTCATATACTGTGCACTTTCTAGTTACAAATCCCATACTTAAGTTACACGGGTGTAATTAAAAATATATAGACATTGGAAGGTGAGATATTTGCAACCACTGTTGCATTTCTAAACCAAAGCTATTGGTTCAATAAATTTTGGCCTGTACGTATCACATGTCGAAATAGTACGGATCACCGTTCCTCAAAGCGATTTTAGTCTAAGTTGATCGTAAGTGCTCAAATATAGTGTTGGCTAACAACTGTCTCAGCGCAGAGATCACTTTGGAACCGGTGCCATTCGGCACCGGTTTCAAATCGATTTCTGCGCCACGACAGTCGTAAGACTATGATAGTAAACAAACGCATACAACATTCTTTTTAAAAAATCACTTACGATCACCTTCACACTAATATGGGTTTGAGGAACGGGGCCTGATTATTAACAGCTTGTTGTCGTCTATAACACATATGTCAATATTCTCGTGATATTCCGCACAGTATTATGATAAAAACGATTGACAGTCTTTCAGTAGATGAACTATTTGTGTAGTATTCAGGATTATAAAGGTTGACAGGTAGAAGCAAATTACTCCTGGTTGTCAGCTTGTTATTGTCTTGTTGCGAGGTACTAACACCATTATTATGTCTGTGTCCCACACAGATTATAAATGCTTCCCAAGGACGCAGTTAATTGGAAACAGATGGCGGTGGCACAGATGGTACTTAAAATATGCGAAATGACAGTTAGATGCAGTTTAGTAGAAGATATAGTTGTGTCATACATGTACTATCGGGATTGCGAATACAATCAGTTAGTTATGTTCGATAGGTGGAAAATGTGTACTCTAGATTAGAAAGGTTAAATGTTGACGGACGTTTTGTCACATGATAACCTTCAGGATTTAGAATACTATTATACATTAATTTTACCCATCAATGTACGGTCAGCTGAAATCAGCAAACCGTATTTTGGTTGGTGAGATAGTTGTATAGTTGTAATCCAAATTGTACAGGAATCAGCTGATCGTAGTTTGGAGGATGAGATATTTATTTTATCGTACTCCAAAATATAGAGAAGATCAGCTGATCTTAGTTTCGTTGTTAAGGTATTTATGTAAACGTACCTCAAATAATACAAACCATCAGTCAATCTTAGTTTTGTCGATAAGGTATTTGATTTGTGTTTGCTCGTATTAAATTATGAAGGATATCAGGTGACTGTTGTTGTGAAGGTAAGGTGCCTGTAGTATTTTCTTTAGATAATAAAGGATAGCAATTCCAGGCATTTTGGTTAGTGACATGTTTGTATTTTCGTACCCCCGGCAACAAAAGATAACATTTGATTGTCATTTGGAAGGATATGCTTGTCATATTGTACTAAAGATAATAAAAGATAAAACAATACCGTTATTTGGCAGGGAAATATTTGTTTTCTTGTACTGTAGATTGTGAAGGATAATAGTTGACAGTAGAATTATATCTGGAATTATTGTATAACTGTTCGCGGGATTAGGAAGATATTACTGAGCGTATCAAACTGTGTGGCCTGTCCTGTTAGGCACAAAGTAATTTATTTGTTTGGGTAAAACTTCGCAAATTCTTTAAATAAAATATGATCAAAATGTGAACAAAGCCTGTTTAAACTTAACCTTTCCTTCATATTTTATCACATATTATGTTTAAATGTAACTTTTAAACTTGTTTTATTATTAGAGAACGTAAGTAAACACGCATGGGGAAAAATAAAACCAAAACAGAAAAAGCTAACAAACACGAAGGATACAATTGTATCTTCTTGCACACATAAAATTACTCAACAGAGATACTATGTTACTCGTAAATACCACATGTCAGGTAAAAAGTTTACCTACTTGCAAACACACCAAAAACAAATATATATTTAAATATACATTGTCTCCTCCTACCCACGTATATATAAATGATTATACAATATGAAAGGACACATTTTACATGAAGCACAAACAATTTCAGGGAAAAAAAGTTAAAAAATACAAATAACTTACCTTTGCAATGGCGACGGACACTAACGTCCTGAATGAACACAAGAACAAGTTGATATTTCATGTTGTCACATTGAGATGGTCATCCAATAAAATCTGTCCCTCATAAGAGCTTTTGTGACTCAAGTTAATACAACCGCTAAACCACGCCAGATCTCGAATCTGTGTGGTTTCCCCGAGAGCAAGAGTTGGACTGGTGGTGTGGGCCCGAGTATGGAACACAATACTGATAGATCAATACTTGGCCAGAGTCGACTCTAGATGGAAAAGCCTACTTGACAAATGAAGAGAAGACCACGTGCATGCAGCCTCATTCACTTTCACTGACGATCACACATTGAACTACATTGTTATCCCTTAAAGTGATGAGCGCACTATTTAGTTATTACAGGGTTCAAAGTTCTACTAAGGATGTTGAATACATACTTTGTGTTATGTTGTTTGCGAGAGCCTGAAAATCTATCCTGTGGTCATTTGTTTGAAAGAGGTGCTGACTGAGCTCTTTGAAACAAAT
>JAULCD010162243.1:0-10960 GCA_032361085.1 Calliostoma canaliculatum
TGGAACCGGTGCCATTAGGCACCGGTTCTAAATCGATCTCTGCGCTATGACAGTCGTAAGCCTATGATAAGAAACAACTCTACAGGAGATTATTTCGATCAACTTCGCTTTGTGAAACGGGGCCCTAATCTCTTCCGCTGACACAAAACCACGAGGACACTTCTCTGTTGACATAAACGAACAGTCCTGTCTGCATAAGCGCTGGTAATTTCTCCTCATCCCTCTGGAAGTGTTGCGTAACCGGATATCTGTCTGACTGCATAATGAATGTGTTGTTCACCACAATAACAGCTTAAATCCATTATCTCTGTGGTATTTTGAGTGCAGTCTTGCTAATATAACGTCTCAGGCAAAGAGGATATTTTAAATCTTGCATTGCAGAAACGTAATGGCTTGTTATTGTCTGGCGTGTGACTTTGTTTTCAAAAGACATATCGTATCAAAAAAGATATACGCTTCTTTAAATGTGTTTCACTTCATAAAAACTAGCTGAAGCTCACAGGTTTGACTGCTTCACATAACCACATTGATGAAACAGGCTTTCCTCCTGTTATAAACCCTGTCGCCGCGATAACTTGTTTAAAACGGTTTTAAACCCTAACTCACTTGTATTACTTATATTCATAAAACTTACTCAGCCTCCACTTCATGTGTAAAAACGGCTTAACCAAACGAGATTTAAACAAACTGCACATGCTGCTACCCACTCTGGCAGTTTAGTGTGTCTGAGCGACATATTTTATTTCTGAACTATAACTATATTTGGGATTGCATTAGCTGTGTAAACAACACTTATGACACTTTAAGGTGTCGATACGTTTAACCAACTTAACCATAACAGTGCGGCATAGAAGTTATCCTGAGCGGCGTGTCCTGGAATGTTTAAGGGTTTTGCCTATCCCAAGTAGTGCCTTACTCAACACCGGCGCCTGTTTGTCCATGCGTCTCACGGAAATATCCGGGTCAGGCTGCTAGCCTGACCCGGATATTTCCGGGAGCCGCATGGTAAGGGTTAATGGCTCTTAACTAAAGGAAGAAGCAGTGTCAGGCACCAAAGTGTCAGCTCTGAACATCTCAGCCTGACTCTGAGAGTGTGGGTTGAATCCCGCAAGTGACTCAATCACACAAAGTGGTAGAATATTCACTTTTTTCAGATTGTGTTATCCCAATACTGACATATGCCGTTTTTGTCACTGTCTAAGTGACAGAAGAATTCCTTAATATTATCTATATCAATGCTAAAAAACACGTATACACACTAGGGCTGAGTACCGTGTACTATGCTGCGAGATATATCGCGATACTTACATCTCATGGCGATACGAAATATCACAAAAGTATTGTCCAATGAAGTGCTGGTGGCGATACATCGATGTATCGTCTATTTTCACGATTAAAATATGATATATTGCCCAAATGAAATTTTTATGAATGCATAGTATCATATGACAGGCGATGACGATATCGATACTATCTATGAATCGTTACACCCCTAATACACACATACATGTACATGAACGCATTATTCTTCAGCTCTAACACTGGAAAACTGTATAGACATTATTCAGCGGTTTTCTAGTGTAAACGCCAAACCACTTAAGCTCCTAGGTTGCTGAGTACAGATGTTTCTACGTATGTAATTGACGGCAACTATAATAATGATTTACTTTTAGTCTAAAATATATATTAATGCTCTAATCGGTCTAGACATCCATTAGACTAATCACTTTGCCTGTAAGTTACCGTTCTGTAGCCCGTTTCACAAAGCTGTCGTAAATTTACGACGTCGTAAGCCGAGTCACTCGGCTGAAGGTGCAGGTTGACAAATCCCAACAATCGTTGTAAACTGCAGCTGTGTGTAAACTGTTTACGGTTTACAATGGTAGTCGACATTTATAAGACCAAACCATTGGTTTAGTGATTTTAGGACATCGTACATTAATGACAGCTTTCTGAAACGGGTCCCTGAACATCTGTAGCTGGGTGTACAGGGCAATATTATTTGTCTGCAATTAAAAGACCCATGCGTTCGCTTGTGTAAACTTCGGTAGCTATTTCCAAAACAAATCCAAATTATACGTGAAATACAAAATCATTTGGACAAAAACATTACAACTAATCATGGACGCTGCCGATGTATCTGCGGGAAGATGAACAAGTGAAAATGTTATTTAAAATAAATAAATTTCAATGAAGACATAATTATTAAAAGATTTCATAAAATCAGTCACAATTTCTTCAAATAACAATACCACCGACACCAGTTTTAAAATGTTTTAACTGCTAAATTGCATGATAATATCGTTAAAGCATATGGAGGCTTTATTCATTTTAAAAAAAAGTAGTGTTTGAACTTTTTAAAACAAATGCGACCTTGATGACTATCTGGATCCCGTTCCTCAAAGAAATTATAGGCTAAGTTGATCGTAAGTGATTTTTAAAACAATGCCATGTGGAGCAGGCTTACGTCTGTTGTAGCGCAGTTATCGATTTTGAACCGGTGCCGAATGGCACCGGTTCAAAAGCGATCTCTGCGTTACGACAGTCGTAAGCCAATGTTCTATTTTAGCACTTACTATCAATTAGCCTAAGATGCTTTGAGGACCTGTATTCTTTCAAACAAGCGGTCCCTGTGACCGGCTTTAAAAGCACTGACGGAAACATTAGATTAGTACATGAATTACTTAGCAACCCTTAGTTTCAGGACTAATTAGCATTCCATTAATTGTATTATGATTCATTAAAAAGAATAATTTCAAAAATAGTTTAAGTTAATCTCTACATACAGTTGTTGTTAACCCTTACTGTGCGGCATAGTTTTGAGGCAGTTATCCTGCCAGAAGTTTAAAGGGTTTCGCTTATCCCAGTTAGTGCCTCACTTAACATCGCCGCAAGTCTATCCATGCGGCTTATGAAAATATTCGGGTCAGACTGATCCGGATATTTCCGTGAGCCGCACGGTAAGGGTTAAATTGTTAGGTAGAGAAGTAGATTGACACAAAACTACTCCAGGCATCGTTTGTAAGTTGCAGGAATTTCTGATTTGTAACATATTTATCAAATTCGAGGACAAAACATCGCTCGAGATAAAGTATCGTTAGCTAACTGTAAACCACTTTGTATGTTAATGAGTGTTTTGACCAGTTTAAAGAAATATATTGAGAGAGTAACTGAGTTATTGTTCAGCGCTACTCGGGCAATATTACAGCCATTAGGGCCGAGAAAGTGTAAGTAATTAGAAGTTTAAAAGGTTTATGAAACTTTTGAATGATCATAATCAGGTTTAGCAATGTCGGGTTTGGATTGTAGCTGGATGGGTGACACGCTCGGCTTGCCTGACTCCTGATAGTATTTATTGTCCTGCCCTAAACTGAGACACAGGTTGAAAAAGCTTTTGGTGTCACCCTAGGCCAGTGGTTTTGTTCGAAGTGTGTCCCTGTTCACCTAGTCGTATAACTGGGTACCTGGTGTGTGCCTGTGTTCACCCAGCAGTATAACTGGGTACCTAGTGTGTGCCTGTGTTCACCCAGCAGTATAACTGGGTACCTGGTGTGTGCCTGTGTTCACCCAGCAGTATAACTGGGTACCTGGTGTGTGTCTGTGTTCACCCAGCAGTATAACTGGGTACCTGGTGTGTGCCTTATTCACCCAGCAGTATAACTGGGTACCTAGTGTGTGCCTGTGTTCACCCAGCAGTGTAACTGGGTACCTGGTGTGTGCCTGTGTTCACCCAGCAGTATAACTGGGTACCTGGCGTGTGCCTCTGGTCACCCAGCAGTATAACTGGGTACCTGGTGTGGAATACTACTTGACTGATGACATACTTTTATCATTCTCGGGCACTGACGTCAACAAAGTTGAATGTATTGTGGATGACAGAGCATCAATCAGATGTCAACACCGTTTGTCAATTAGTCATGCATGTACTTTTCACATATACATATATTTGTATTTAACAAACAGTTTGGACAAATACAAGTTTTAAATTATCCCTTTATTGACGTATGCTATATCTCATATGCTGTAAAGATTATATTTGGAGAAGTAGAAATCCTGTTTGACAGTATTTGCAAGTACAATGCAAAAAGTATATGTTTAATATGTGCCATGTATGCCACAAAACACAGCCAGACTGTGTGTGCTCCCTTTGGGAGTTTCACAGCAGGTTTATATTAGTTCAGCTAGTGTCACATCACATACACGATGCCACACTGGATAATAAGTTGCAAAGAATGCAGACATAAGCGATAAGCATATTATATATTACCATAATAACAGTCGCATGAGGAATACAGCCACAGTTAATCTCCAAACTACCAGGTTCTGATTGAAAATTGGTATTATTATTGTGTATCGTACTGGATAAACAGATTCACTGTATAAACGCTAATTTATTATAATGTGTGCATTTTACATAGACAAAGTTTTCTTTCGAAAATTTACAGTTGACAAAGCTTTTGACATTTTGCAAAACCAATCAGCCAAGTGGTAGTGCTGAAGGCAACATCGAGAGAGTGTGACTATGCCTGGCCTAACACAAGACATGCCCGAACCTTTTTATCGTTATTTTTGACTGAAACGTCACCAAACATTATTTAATTTGTTATAAACTTGTCCAGTGTTAGTCAGATTATGTCGTAAACAGCTGCTGCTGAACTGGAGCCCCTTCCTCACATTTCGTAAGACTGAGAAGTCTTAACTTTCATCTAAACGCTCTCTTAGATTTACCAGAGCTTTATGAAAATGCGCCTTGTTTCGTTTTTTTATGTTTCGTTCTGAACTTAGTCCAAAGATCTTTTAGAAATATTAACTAACATGGGTACGGTACCCTAGCTATGTAAATATTAGTGTATTTATCCACTAAAGATATAAACTATAGAAACAACGTGAAGGTTGTTCTTTAGTGTGTACTCTGATCCTTGCTAATTCCAAATGGTTAAAACTTCTGTACCAAGTTGTTTTGCAATCTAGGTGTATAATTCTGTAATATTAAGTTTCCCTAGTGTTAAATAGTAGTTCATTTGTTCCATCATATATTGTTTACATTCAATAAGGCTGATACAAATCATTCCATACCCATATAACTACATTTTTTAAGGAAAGTTTCACAATCATAGGGATAATCAAGGCATGCGTATCGCTGATGTGCGATGCTATCTCACACTGAGAGAGTGATGATAATCAATGTACATATATGGATTACAACTTCTCGGTTGCTGAATACCGACTTTCCGATGTAGATTCTAACACCGTTATCAAGCAAGTGATGACTAACTTCGCTTTCTAAACAAAACTGATATTTAACGTGTACAGTTTACAAGAATTCTGCACATTTTTTATCAAATCCATTTAGTCCAATGTCAATCTGGATTATGTCATGTTACTTACTCTCATGTTTAAGTTGCCAGAGCTGCCTAATCTAGCTTGGCAGACAGAAAATTGATGATAAAGTTAAGGTTAACAGTTTTTATTAACCTGAAACCACTTCATGAGTCGAAAAATGTTATAACCGTAAGTAAAACATCAGAATATAATATAAAAAGATTGGGACTTCGAAAATCAAAATATAATTAGCCTTAACCTTTCCAAATCTGATTCCTTCTGCTAACGCGAAACCGAAGAGGACACTTCTATGTTGGCATAAATAAGCAATTTTGTTTGCATAGACGCTGGTAATTTCTCTTGAAGACTCTCGAAATGTTTCGTAACCAGAGATCTGCCTTACCATGCATACTGAACATGATTATTTACCCAAAGCCGCCTCACTCTATTATGTATACCAGGGCGCTGCGAGGAGACGTGATTGTTAACCTTGAATACTGTTCTGCATATTCAGTCTCAAATCATAACCTTTTCGTGTATAGTATGTCCATGAAGAGACAATTATGAGACAACAAATATTGTCGTTTGTGTATTTATTGTCTTCCTTCGTTTGTTTCATTCTTCATGGTCTTGTTTCACAAAGCCGTCGTAAATTTACGACGTTGTAAACTATATTACTGTGTCAATCAATTAGCTAATAAATGCAACAATTGTTATAAACTGTGCATTTTCCTAAGAAAACTAAGTTTTATTTGGAAAATGCACAGTTTACAACCATGTTTGGCGTTTGTAAACAGGACATGATGACATGGTTTATGACATCATAATTTTACGACGGCTTTGTGAAACGAGACCCTGGAAGCCTTTAGTTTATTTATATCAGCATGTCTGTGTTTTAAACAAATATTCTCAGGAATAAACCAGTGCCAGCATGGACTCAACATTTTCAATAGTTCGCGGAGACAGCGAGGGAGTATTGAATATTTCCCTTACATAATCACAAGCATATGGAACTATTTATTTTTGGAGCTACAACACAAATTTCATAAAAATGTGCCTTAACATCAGGACAATTTCATTTGGATTAACGCCATGAGTATAAAACAGAAAAGTGTATAACATATTTGCATTTTTTTAAACATTATTTCAGATTACATTCCGCGGAATTCTCCTTCCTTTGGTGCGGGAGGTCGACAGTCTCCTGGTGGAGGATATTTATCATCATCATCATCATCATCATCACATTCACCGTCATCACCACAACCACCACAACCACCACAACCACCACCACCATCCATCCATTTCCAGGCTCTCGAATTTGTTAGCTAGGTTGACAGGGTCCCTTTTGTCTGGGGGTCCCTGCCTGACACTGGGATATTGGTCTTGGCTTTGGCCTTTTTAGATTCAGACTGTTTTTTATAATTATTTTGTTTAGAAGACGATGTGTGATGGTGTTACTTGCTTTACTGGCTTTGGTTGTGCTGGTAGTAAGTATGTTTGAGGTAAGGCGCCTGTCAGCCATGGCCAGGTATACTCTGTCTGACAGACCAAATCTGACCACCTGTGTAGTTGAAGTCGGGGTCGAAGTTGTGTGTTGGGTAATGACGTACTTTTCCTAGACCGGATGTCCCACTGGGTGCTTAATGTGAAAGAAAAAAACACAAAAAATGATTTCACTTTAATCAATTGGACAAACAGCTTGTCCTGCATGGGATGGAATAGACAAGCGTACAACTATGATAAACTATTTAACGTACTATACACACTCACACACAACTATAGCTAAAAACTAAGCTTGGTCCACTACACGATGGTTCACTATCCTGCGTTATGCCGCACCCCATAATATTGATTTGTAAGAAATATTATATTTTTTAATTTACGTATGAACGTTTTGAAAATAACATCAATAATAATTTTGCGGGTTAATCCGAAAGCACTAACATAACAAATATTGTGCAGAATAGACGTCATTAAGAAGATAGTATCTTTTTTTTTTTAAAGAATGGCGGATGCCTTTGTTGAGCTATCGCAACGTACTTTTTAAAAATCAATAGTTAGTAACTACTGCATTATTTGATAGCGCTTTTGGTAGACGAAAGTAGCTGATAGTATATTAAATAGATTGTTGTAAGTATTAAGTGAGCAACTTCCATAATAAGTGCGCGAAAACGCTAAAACCAATTTCCTCTGTTACGGCCTATGAGGGTGCGGCACAGTGCAGTGTAGTTAAACATCGTGTAATGGACCAAGCTATGATTCTTAGCTAACACAACTAACACTAACACCCTTACACAACTAAAACTATATGTGTTATATAGTTTCTATTTTGATAATAAAGTTAGTTTCATATTAAATGTAGACCAACTAAATCACTATCTGTCGGGAGGGATTCCATTGAACATTTTGGCAATACAAATACAAAAGCTGTATACATGTATGAATCACAGAAATTCAGTGATAGCATTTAGTGTTGGCGAAGAGTGATTATGAGCATTCCCCGACCTAATGGTAGCACCCATCACATACCCAGCTTTTTTATTATACAACTCTAAAACCTACAAAATATAAATCTCAAAAGTACCAAGATGGGATCTTCAAATTAACACTATGTTGATATGAGGTTCCCCCAAGCGAAAGCTCCCAGGTTTCACTGCATTACATAACCACATCGGTGATGCAAGAATTTCATTCATTCATGCATACAGCTTTTATATTTATATATTGCCAAAATTTCCAACATAATATTTTCTGACATTTACCGTTTTTAGTTTATTCCCTGCGTTGATAGTTTTTTTTAATCCTTCTACCATAACTTTTGCCTCTACAATATAACTAAAGCATTGTTTCAAAACTGCGTTAAACCCTACCTCACTCACTCACTTACTAAACCAAAATAGGATGGTGAATAAAAAAATGTACTTTTATTTTATCTTAAAACTTAAAGATTATTCGTAAATTTTGTGTCTAAAACTTTGTAAACTGTTTCATATATTAAAGAGACGACACATAAATTTGTAAAGTTCAACGAGAATCTGTTTATAAATCTGTTGTGTTAAAGTCACGTATATTTCCCATTTATTTTAGTTTCAAAAGTCTTAACTGCATCTACAAATCTACAAAGATATTAACGTTCGTTTAAATTTGCAAAATCACATACTTATCTCATTTTCTTAAATCCACTGCACATTTAAGCTATACAGGCTGTATAATAGACATCAAAACGATGTGTGAACAATACGTGACTGCCCGGGAGTCCGGACACAAGCAGCATGAAGGCAGCATCAAGAAATATGTTTTGCCTTTAATAATTTGTATAAATCACATTTAGAAAATCATCGTTATAAAACAATATTGTCCTTTTAACTTTTAAATCTTAGCTTTCCTACAGGGCTTGACCTTAGATGTTTCCACGTGAGGTCTGTCGGTGTGTTACAAACTTATAGATGACTCATTGTTTTATCACAGTATATGAAAATATCAACTCCATAGAACAATCTAAATCACTATCTATCCGGATAGATTCCATTGAACATTTTGGCAATACAAATATAACCGCTGTATGTGTGAATCACCAAAATTCAGTGATAGCATCTGGTGTTCGCTAAGAGGGAGCATGCCCTGCCCTACTTGTAACACCCGTCATACACATAGCTTTTATAAACCTTTAAAACCCAATGAGGTGTTGTCATTAATGTTTGCCACATGATGACAACAACTTTTCACAAAATACAAATCTCAAGAGTACCACGATGGAATCTTTAAACTAGATATCAAATTCCCACCAAGGAGAAGCTTGCACGTTTCACTGAATCAAATATATTTCATGTGATGATAAAGGAATTTCAGGAATTCGTGCATTCAGCTTTTATTATTATTATTGCCAAAATTTATAATAGAATCTTTCCTGACACGCACCGTTTTAGATTATTTTCTGGTATTGATAGGTTTATAACCTTCTGCCATAACTCTTGCCTCTGCGATATAAGTAAACATTGTTAAAAACTGCGTTAAACCTTACTCCCTCACAATACTCAAAATGGGATGTTGAATAAAGAAAGATATCTTTATTTTACTTGACCTTTAAAGGACTATTCTTGAATTGTATATCCAAAACTTTGTTAACTATTTTATATATCAAAGAGACGACACAGAATTTTTTATAAAGTTCAACAAGAATTTGATCATCAACCTATTGTATTAAACTCACGCATATTTCAAATTTATCTTAGTTTAAAAAATCTTAATTGCATCTACAAATCTACAAAGATATTAACTTTTGTTCAAATTTGCAAAACACGTATGTATCTCATTTTCTTAAATTCACTGCGTATTTAAGCTATTTGGGTTGTATGAAAGACATCCAAACACAGAGCGAACAATACGTGACTGTCCTGGAGTCCAGATATAACCAGCATGAAGGCAGCGTCAGGAAATATGTTTGCTTTTGAAAATGTGTATCAATTACATTTAGAAAATCATCGTTATAAAACAATAGTGTTCTTTAACTTTTAAATTTTAACTTTCCTACAGGTTTTGACCTTAGATGCTTCCCCGTGAAGCATATTAGTGACTTTTAAAACTTATAGATGACTCAGTTTTGCATCAGCTCCTGCTATCGTATAGTGCATAGTAAGAAGAATATGACAACTGGACAGATTTGAGTGTATGCCTGCCATACGGCAGGCATACACTTAAAACTGTCCTGTTGTCAAGTACTTTTTACCATACAATTGACAATGTCGGATGTTAATGCAGGAGTGAGTATTCAGCTATTATAAGTGTCATCTGGTATTTGCTGCTTGTGTTTTAATTTTTACCCAACAACAAATTTATATCTCGGAATTCTGTGTATCTCCTATGTCAACATATTTCTTACAAATCTGAATCTCAAAATATACCACACATAATAAATCTCTTAACATATATCTCACCTTTTTATAACTTAACATATAGTTATTGTATTTAATATTTTAACACGTATTTCTTGTTTTGATGCCTTGACTATATCCCATGTATTTGATATCTTAAAATGCATCTTCACGTGAGGTACTGTGTATTTTACATACCGGATATCTCAACTTCTTATGTACAGCCAATATCTTATGGAATATCTAGTATATCTAATATCTCAAACATACATTCAATATAAAACGTCTATGAGGAACATCTAAATCCATAATAAAGACAGATTTGATAGGACACTGAGATAGATGCAGATA
Organism: Calliostoma canaliculatum; assembly: GCA_032361085.1. Classification (NCBI taxonomy): domain Eukaryota; kingdom Metazoa; phylum Mollusca; class Gastropoda; order Trochida; family Calliostomatidae; genus Calliostoma; species Calliostoma canaliculatum. The sequence goes on from JAULCD010162243.1 coordinate 10,545, forward strand.
CTAACGTTGCAGTGTCAACCCGTTTCGGGTTGCGTATACTGTAACTCATGAACTTAACGCGATTGTCCGACAGCTGAGTGAGTTAGTGAGTTATTGTTTGGCGCCGCTTGGGCAATACTACAGCTATTAGCTGCGATAAAGTTTAAGTAATTAGAAGTTTAGTATTGGTAGAAATTTTAAAGAATTGTATTGGGTTAAACTATAAAAAAGGTTGAAGTTTGAATTTAAACATAAGTTTTAAGTTGGAAACCTTGGACGTAAAGGGGCCGTCACACCATAACGTTCTGGTCAACGTTCTCTGAACGTTTCAATCGTTCAATTTGTGCCTAATGGAGCCGCCACACTATGACGTTTTGGTCAGCGTTCTTTGACGTTTAAGAAAACATTGGTAGTCGCCCATGGTCGCTGGGATAGCG
>JAULCD010162354.1:0-10959 GCA_032361085.1 Calliostoma canaliculatum
GTGGAAACTTTTCCTGTGGTTATTTGTTTAAAAGAGCTCCATAGGAGCTCTTTTAAACAAATGACCACAGAATAGGTTTTCAACAGCGCAAGGTGGTCATGTTTGTTCTAAAATTAAGCCAGTGATTTTAGAGTTAATTTTAAACACTGTACAATTGGGAGAGTATTTAACACGCTACAAGCTTAATGTTCAATGTTCCATCTTGGTTGGCTCCTGGACTGAAGGTTCCGACTCTTTGCTCTCTGCAGGTGCTCCTTCTTTACTCAGGTCTGCAAGTAAATGTTTGAGAAACTTAACTTTAAAATCAAATAAGAGAGAAAAACAAAACATGGGCAAAAATAGCAGATACTGAACACATGAGGCATTCTAGAAGTCAGTGTGATATTATTTACCAACTGTAAAGTTGAAGGTCGAAATCAAACATCAGACCATTAGAATTTTGTCAGTGATATTATCATTAATCAGTTTGTTTTTCATAGATGGTCTCGTATATGGAACCCATTCACATGAATGTCATGTCTTTGTCATTTTTTTTTAAAGGTACTGCACATATATAAACACGTAGGAAGCATTCCAACAACTTGACTGATAGGATTTTGAGGCAATGCACAGCATGCTTTTCAGATGTTGCTTTTGCGCCTTACTGACCGTGTCGATTAGATCTACATTTGTTGTTTCACTTTATACAGGCACTTAAACATTGTTGTGATTATAATGGTAGAGATATTCACAATAATGCAAAATATAGTACCATAATACTGATCAGAAAAAAATCTTTGACACACCCATGTTGGCGAGAGCAGTAGAACCTGTACGAGTGCCATACCAACTGGCAAGTGCAATACGAAATCGCTCGAAGCCTGCCGTATTGCACTCCTACCTGTACCGCAATCCTAATATATACATGGGTATGTAACGACTACGCCCGACAGCATTTTAGTAAGAACACTGCTGACTAACAGAGATATGTTAAGTTTTTTTAAAATGAAATTTTGTTGTAACTTACCTTTCTTTTCTTCCATTTTGCTATCACTGAAAATATAAAAAGTAACATTATGTTTTGGAAAAACAGTGTGTGAGGGTACTATTACACAAAGTTCTTGTCAAGTAAAAACATGTTAACTATCTTAAAGTGACATCGCTTAGATGAAAGTAAAGTTTTGTTTTTTTTTACTTTACATAAATTTTGTGAAATTAGCAGCGATTAAAATCAATCAATCAGTAACACCATTTGTTGATTTGTCAATAGTCTTGTCTTCATCTAATCTTAGGCTGTTGAAGACTTTCTGTGCAGTTTTTATAAAAATAACATTGTTGCTTTTATTTTATGTTTGTAACAACATGAGAACATCAACTAGTCAGTGCAAATACACTTACACTTTACTTTTGCAGCAACACAGATAGAATCTAAAAGATTCGTAACAGAAATTTGGGGTTAACTGAGATGGGGATCAACACAACACAACCGGTTTTTAGAACAGGTTTTTAACAAGTTTATTTTAGGTAGAATTTTCACAGTGAAATAGAAAAAAAATTGGGCTTAGCACTTTAAGGGTTAAATTGTTAACAGTTTTGTGAACCGGCACCCAGTGATATAAACATGGACAGTTAAGTAAGGAAGCATATCTCACCCTCCAGGTTTTGTTTCTTCCTTTGCTTCACTCGGTTCTTTCTTCACATCCTTCTTGTCGTCTTTAGAATCTGTAACCATTACATATCAGTCAAAATAACTATACAAAATATTTAGATAAAAGTTAGGCAAACTAAGTAGGCAATTTTTACACAGTTTATCCGTATAACGTAACTTTATCAAGCAACTATAAAACAAGTAACGCTGAAGTAATTTTAGTAGGACCTAAAACTGACCAACTTATACTATTGAAAACCTATTCTATAAAATTTGTTGAAAGAATTCCTAGAAGGAGTTATTTAGGTAGGGCCTATTTCGATATAACAGCATATCTACAGAGACCCTATATTTTGATTTCAGTTAATTCTTAAATAAGTTGGTAGATACCCAGTTCATTTCAGTTACCCTTAAACCATTAGGATTCTGTATTTGTTACTACAAAAGTAAACAGACCTTTCTCTGCTTCTTTCTTCTCCTCCTCGTTCTTGGGTCTCTTAGCTTTGTGTTTGAAGTTTTGTCTGTCTCTCCTTCCTGGTCCATCCTCATCCTCACTGTCCGACAGATCCTCGTCACAAGCTATACGCTTGTCGCTGGCTCGGACTGATCAACATAAACAAAGTTGTCATAGTACTTTATCATTCAAAACTGGCTGCCATAGAAGGTATCACTTATGTGAGATCAAGCAATGTCTTAAAAGAAGATATTCTCACATTTGCTGTCATTTAAAGTTGTGATATCTTGGGCATGACATCTTACCCACGTTACCACCATTGTAAATACTTACAAATTGACTAATTTATGTCTTAGGTCCCCAAAAAATTATGTTGTGGTTATGATCACACCTCTTCAAATTTAGGGTACAAATAATTTTGTTCTTGAAATATTTGTCCCTGCAAAAATTTAGATAGATAAAAAATTGTATGTAGCAGAAATAGATGATGTAATTTACATTTTTTTGTCATGCTGATACAATAAAGTTAAGTTTGGCACCTATTTTCAGGTAATCAGAACCAAATATTTTTTTTATTTGGCCTTAGTATGATTTTGTATGATAAATAGAATCTTGCCCTCATGCCTCCTGATACCAAATATACTCAACACTCATCAATAAAAGTAACAGTACGCTTCTGCAAGCCTCACTGTTACTTTTCTCAAGTCATGTAGATATATGTGACATCAGAAAACATAAAATATCATTAAATGAAGATAAAGTATGTTCACAATTAAACAGAAATTAAATGCTAAATACATACTTGATATTCTGTCGTCTGGGTTTTCCTTGTCATCTTCTTCACTATCGTCTGGTATAGCATCTTCGGGAATGGCTAATAGAATTAATAAAAAAAAATATTACAGCATGACCTTAAAACATTTCACATGACCTTAAATTTTTTTACAAGCATGGCCTTAAAAACATTTCACAGCATGACTTTTAAAAACATTTCACGATATAATCTTAATCACGTAGCTCTGATGTGCTTGTTTACCATTAAAGGACTGTGACCTAAAACTGTGACCACCTTATGCTGTTGAAAATATATCTTTTGGTAATTTGTTTAAAAGAGCTCCTACAAGAGCTCTTTTAAACAAATAACCACAGGACATGTTTTCAACAGTCTTTGTACGTAACAATTTCAACACGAAGACAGATAAATGCTGTTAAAAGTAAAAATCAATTGACTTCTTCGACTAATATTTTGGAAAGTGGTTTATTAATGACTAAAAATATGCAAGATGACTTCTTTATTGAGTGGGACATTTTGTGCCATTGTCGTTCACAAAACGTCTCACCTTTCTAATTAAAAAGTCTATACGCCTTATTCAGTCAATGAACATAAATTCAAAAATTTTCTAATTTGAAATGCAGTATTCCAAAAGAAAATAATACTTCATATTTTCATATGGACGACATATAAAGTGTGATTTACCTTGCATCTGAACTCCTGGAGCGTGTGGTAGCATTCGCAAATTCTCAAACAATCTCGTCCTGAAGTACAGAAATAAATCATTGATTACACACAACTTCCGTAAATCATTATTTTACCAAATGATCATATAAATTCTTTTTTTAAGAAATCAAATAACTCCAGATAATTAGTACAAGTTTATATTTGCAGTAATAAATTACCACAAGTTAAAAATCATACCAACATTGTCAAAGTCATGCAACTAACAGCCAAGCTCCAAAAGCAAAATCAAAGGGAGATAATTGATAAAGTTGTTAAATTCTATTACAAGACATAGATATTTACCCTTAGAGCCATAGTTTTCCTGTATTTATTTCAATTTCAAGCTTAATAAACTGTTGGGAACCTATCTTGTGGTAATTTGTTTAAAAGAGCTTCCATGGAAGCTCTTTTAAATAAACTACCACGGGATAGGTGTCAACAGTACAAGGAGGTCAATTTTAAGTCACACTAGCCTAAATTCTCTCAAAGGGTTGAATATACAAATAGCAGAGGCTAAAAATCCTGTCAATCAGGGCGGTGTATGAAAACATCATTTAAATATAACTCACTTGATCTTGTCAAGGTATTCTGTTGTGTTCTGATTGGCCATGTTAGACGGGCTAATATGGAGTTTGAAATCTGGACCATAGTACTCAAAGTAATCGTTGTAAGGCAGCTCTGCAAGACAAGAATCCATGATCTCAACATGTGGATAAGTGAACAACATTCCCCACAAGACAGTGTACGTTTTATGTGCAATGTACAAAATCAGTACAAAATGGCCTCTATTAATTCTCATTCTTAATCACAGCTTCTATACAAAGATTACTAATGGTTCCTAAAAGCAGACATTGTATTTCTTAGGTATGTTCCACAAAGCTCTTGTAAGGCTAAGATATCTTAACTGTCATCTCAGTGTTCTCTTAATGAATGTGCTAAGATGAAAGTTAATATTTCTGTGTATGTTACGACAGATTTGTGGAAAGGTGGAATGCTCTTTTCCCAGATCCCTTTAGGCACTTTGTCCAAAATTTATTTACATAAACTGTTTATTGGTGATGAAGAATAATTAACTATGCTTAATATAATAGATTGGTTGAACAGGTCCCTGTTCTTTACCCACCATTAGCCATGTCAACGTTGAGAGCGATAGAGGTCTCGTACGTCCAGCATCGCGCCACATTCCTGATGGTGTAGCCTCCGCCTCCAAGTTGTAATACAGGCAAATTCCACTTCTTCATGAATTCCACACACTTTCCGTGACCTGCACACACACATTAAAATAACTCCTAGTGTTGTAGTTTTATTCTTAGTGTTATCTTTCCCTCCCCACAGAGTGCTGGGGAGGGAGTTTAGAAATTTACGCAAGTGCATTACATTTTCTGTGAATCCTGCAAATGCGCAGGCTGTATTGAACACTGGACACATATTTGCAATTAACAAGAAAGGTGCTACACCCTTTGCTACTTACCTTTAAGTGTGAGGTTGAAGCATCCAAGCCTGTCTCCCGACAGTGAATCAGCTCCACACTGCAGGACAATAGCACTGGGCTGGTACATCTCCATCACCTTGGTTATCACCTGGCAAACAGTTACAAGAGTAAGTGTGAACCTAAGTGCTGACCCAATTTGTTCTATTTCATTGTCAAAATTCCGCCTAAAATAAGCTGTTAAAAACCTATCCTTTGGTAATTTGTTTAAAAGAGCTCATACAGGAGCTCTTTTAAACAAATTACCAAAGGACAGATTTTTAACAGCAGAAGGTGGTCACAGTTTAAAAATTTACTTCACCCTATTCAGCACTGTAAGGGTTAACCCTTGTAGTGCTGAATTGACTTCAATAAGACTTAACCCTTAAAGTGTTTAATTGTTGTTAGTGAAATGTCAAACTGTGACCAAAACACATCCTGTGGTAAATTGTTTAAAAGAACTACAAAACAAACATTCACATACCGGTTTGAAAATACTTTCATAAGAATCATCGTCAATGCCATCTCGAAGGGGGAAGTTGACTGCATAGTATTTTCCCTTGCCAGCACCAATGTCCTGCAAACATAGAATAGTGGTATTATAACATGAAACACAACTTTAAAACATTGGTACGTACTTTAGTTACTTCAGTGCTGTAAGTGCCAGTAAATGCTGTATGTGCTCATACTAAATCAACTATGTAAGGTAGTGATGAAGGTCAGACTTTAACTGAGACTTACCCGGAGGTCTCCTGTACCAGGGAAGTACTCTCCATATTTGTGGAAAGATACGGTCATGACACGGTCTGTGGTATAAAAAGCTTCCTCTACGCCATCTCCATGATGAATATCAATATCCACATATAAAACTCTCTGATGGTATCTGGGGAAAAAAAGACAAAGACTTACTTAACTTGTATAGCTTTAATGATACTTTTATCAATTTTAATAATAGAAGTTTAAACTATAGCTATTGAAAACCTATTTTGTGATAAATAGTTTAAAAGAGCACTTGAAATAAGCTCTTTTAAACAAATTACCACAGGACAGGTTTTAACTGGTACAGTGTGGCCAATTCATTTTTTAACAATTCAGCACTAAGCATTAAATTCATATTACAGTTGTATATGATTCTAGATACGTTTAAAAAATTATGGTGAGTTAAGCAAATTGTCGAGACCTACTTTACCGATTTTTTTAATCTAGTAATTTCAACTTAAAGCAGATAATTTTCTGTTTCAACAGGATTTCCATTGGTGTACTGTATATATTTTACTTCATTAATATTCTCTAACACAGACTTAAAATGTATGCATAAAAGTTTAACATTCTATTTTTTTTACAAAATTACCGACATCTAAAACTATTAAACTCTTATATGCAGCATTACACTAGTAGTTTTATGGATACTTACTTCAGCAGTTCAAGGATAGCAAGAACGATGTCATTCACATAACAGAAACCAGATGCCTCTGACTTCTTGGCGTGATGAAGTCCACCAGCCCAGTTCACTGCTATGTCTGCTGCCTGTTTGTTCAACTTAACTGCACCAGCTAAAACAAAACAAGAAACATGTTGTAATATTTCAAAATGAATAAGTTTGATTGCCATTAGCTATGTCTCCACCCCCCCCCCCCCTTGCCTCGACAATAAGTGCTGATCTTAACTTTTAAAAACATGATGATCAAAATACTTACATTACATAATTTACTACTGCTGCAAACCATTATTTATTGTATAAAAATTTGATGTCAGGAAAAAATATTTCAATAAGAAATAATAACTCCCTTACAGTTATTTATCTACCCTAAATTTCGAAGATGTAATTGGAATCACAACATTTATTTGGGGGGACCAAAAATATAATTTCCCAAAAAAAATCTTGGTTATGAAACTTGCGTAAAAAGGATTAGCGACAAAGGAAAGTTCTGCTTGTCAGAAATTGAACAATAACAATTTCAGTATTGTTCAGGAAATATATAAAAGCATGAAACGATGAAAAGCCAGCACTTACCCACAGAGCCTCCTGTTGACAACTGACAGAACTCGTACATCCCATCAAACACAGGGCAATCTTCACCAACGTTGACTGTAATAGTTAAAAGTAAAATCACAATTAGTTCAGCTTTGATATTGTTAACCCTCAGAGTGGCAAGCCTAATATTTGTCTTTTTCACTTTCCAAATTCCTAAATAGGCTGTTGAAAACCTATCCTGTGATAACTTGTTTACTGAGCTCATGTAAACAAATAATCACAAGATAGGTTTTCAACAGTACATATATAGTCCTACTAGTATGATTTCAATCAATTTTAATTTTAAAAAGTGACGACAGTTCACACGTACATCTCTGCATCTGTTTGTTGTATTCAGACATGTTGTCGGGCCGAATGCTGCGAAGGAATTTGATGTAATCATCACTGTGGAACTTGGTCATTTCTTCAGCTGTTGCTTTGTGTGGCCTCTGTAAAACAAAAAGTAGGTGGGGTTTTTTGGTAGAGTATTTGGGCCAAACTTTTTAAACTTGGTTCATGGTCTTTTTAACCCTTATCGTGCGGGTCACGAAAATATCCGTGTCAGGCTAGTAGTCTGACCTGGATATTTCCGTGAGCCGCACAGTAAGGGTTAAACTTGGTTCATGAGTCTGTCGACAAAACCGGAACCCAAAATGTGAACAAAATTTAAACCAATGTGCTTGTTATACTACCGACCCCACAAATCATCTGTTAAAACAAGAACCATTATAACCTTCTTAACACTGAGGACATACAGAAATATGAGAGATTACAATTTTATCTTTAGCTAAATCTTGCACTTTCAACGTGTGGTTTTTACCTGTAGTTCATGTTGTTTTGAAAGGGGGGTCTGTCTCACAGGCACTGGTTATGCTAAGGCATCCTAACTTTCATCTTAGCACTCTCGTGTTTTAGTCTTACAACAGTGAACAGAACCCAGAATCTATCTGTACATAACTAAACAAATTTTCCCAGGATAGATTTTAAGTTACAAACCTTGTTTATTTTGAAATTTTATCGTTGAAACGGGTCAATGTTGCATTTAGCACTCTAAGGATTTTAAAAAGTGACCTTTTTCTAAAAAGTCATTTTTAATAGCATTTCACTCTATTTTTTTACAAAAAAAACAGATGAAACAAGCTTTGAGGTTAGAAAAATAAAATGATAAAAATTGAAGTTGATAAAAATATGTCTTCATAAACAATTAACACAATCAATAGTTTACTGCAAATGTCAGTTATAAAATATCTGAACTAGTTACTAGTAAAACCGATTTGTCACTTTTATCTGCTCTTATTACAACAACAAAAACCAAACAATTACACCAACGGTGCAAAATGAAAATATCCTAACAGAATAAATTAATTATTAGTATTTAACATAAGTTATCCAATTAAGTACACCGAGTTAATTAACCCTTAAAGTGCAGCTAAGATGATTTCAGCCCAAACGGACTTCCTTGTACTGTTGAAAACCTATCTTGTGACAATTTGTTTAAAAGAACTCCTGCATAGTTTATTCACTGATATTCACTTTTTATTTTAAAAAAATTATTTTCATGATGACAAAAAGTTAGGTTTGGCACTTATTCTCTAGGCAAGATCGAGTAATCAGAACACATTTTTATTTGGCCCAAGACTAAGTTTTAAAATTTTGGGCCAAAATTTTATTACATGTATTACCAATTTGAATTCTTCATTTTTATTTCTTGCTAGTTACTTTGACTTCTGAATTGTACAATTTTGACATTTTAGTAACCATCTAAACCAACTTGCTTTATACCCACCATGACGGCATTACAACACGAACATTTTATATTTACTACCCACCCAAAACTTGTATTTTCGGTCACAAATAGTAGTTAGATAATGAGACTGACATGTCAAAAACATGTTGCTTGACACAACTATTTCAAACCAATGCATTATGAATAATGAAAGACCGAACAAGTGAGTAAGTTATTCATAAGCTTAAATTGTGTTAGGACTTGAGTGTAACCTACATTTGCAGTTGAAAACCGTTTCTATGGTAAATTGTTTAAAAGAGCTTCGCTGAAAGCTCTTTTTAACAAATTACCATAGAATAGGTTTTCAACAGATAACCTTAGAATAGGTTTAGATTAGAATTTTTAAACTGAAACACACAAATGTTAAAATTAACACATATAGAAAATTTTGAACATTTAATATCTTACATATATCTCCATCTTCCTGTAAAGTCCATAGTTGAGAATGAGATTGTGGGTCATGCGTATCCTGTGAGGTTTCATGGGATGGCCTTGGCCATAGTAATAGTTTCCAATATCACCTGAAATAAACACAAATTATGCAAGTTATATATATTATATGGATTGTGTTCCTGATCCAAAATAAGTCGGGTTTATCAAATTGAAACATGTCCTAAGAAATCCAGAGTCTTCTGATTAAGACACCTATGACTAGATTAGTAATCTTTGAGAAAAATCTCTTACAAATTCATTGTTATGTTTTAGCTTGTAATGACAACCTACTAATTAAATAATACTACAAAATATATCTTAAATTTCATTTAAAGATTAATATCTTCATAGCAACATCTATATAGTTCTGTAAAATTGAAATACATGCTCAGCTAATTTATCTAAACAAATTCAATTTGGAGGCAACAACTATTTCCTGTTTTGCTGAAATCTAGGGAAATTAAATACTAAATAAATAGTTGTGGTACTAAATATATGTTATCAGTTATTTTATGGATTTCATAACAACAATTACATAAACTAAATGCATCAGACCAAAATACAAACTCTTGAAGATCGTTTGGTTTTTTGGCTTCCTTTCTTTAATTATGGTGTTCCATACTTTTAGTAAAAAAAAACCCAACCCAACACTACAAACCTTTAAAAATATTTCAATTAATTAAAATATGCATTTAATGTAATATATAAAGGTTGTTTTATCTCACTGTAAGCTCTTAACGTGCAGATTTACCGATGCACAAGTCATAAAACAAGTCTTCACAAAATGACAAACTTTAGCGCCAGAATTCGGAAAACTGGGCTTCCATACTTATTCGCGTGCGTTGTGCCGGTGTCATTTTAAAGTTTACATTTGAAATCAAAGAGAAATTCATTTATTTGCATGAAAACTATGAATCACTGTTATGCCATACATTGACTGCCATACTTGCATCCAATATTTTCAATAATCATTAATTTGGAGGGTTTAATTACTTTTGTTCCTCAAATGACAACACTGGCCGGCATGGGGGAAGTTTACGGGCAGTCAGTGAGCGACAAAGAAAATTGTGCGCGTTTCATAAATAATGCGAAGATTTTGTCAAAAATCGACATATTACTTCTAGAGCATGTTAAAAAAATATTTACCATCATAATAGTAGCAGATCTTTTTCTTGTGCGTTTGTGATGCCATCGTTTGTGTCCGCCGAAAACAAATCCACTTTATGCTAATATTAAAGAAACTCTGCCACCTGGCGGGGATTTCCTCGAACTACGTCTTTATTATCTCCCTTGTTAAGCTGATGACGAGAGGTTTAATTTTGAATGTTGATTATGCAAACTCGTATTATATGTGAAGAATAGATATCTCTTTGATGTATATGAAGAAAATCATGTCTTATGTGATGCGCAGATATGATATATATGTAAAATATATAGTTCAGATATAGTTGGTAAAATGAGATTAGATCTATTTAAAATCTAGATAATTATGGTCAACACGCCAATATTTTTTAATTAATTTTTTTTTTCTTTAGTTTTATTGTTTTTAAAATTTATTTGCTAAAACTTAAACAAAGGCTGACTAATATGCGTTATCAAGCGGGGTACAAGACGTATATTTTGCATAACTTTGTAAATCATATATTGGCTTTTTTTTGCTTTTTTTGGGGGGGGGGGTGG
>JAULCD010162465.1:0-10958 GCA_032361085.1 Calliostoma canaliculatum
TTTAGTAAAATTATAATTTATACTTAGCCTCATCCATACGCTGGATCCTGCCACCTCCCCAGAGACCTCCAGTATTTAGGTTATGGTTTTTATTTGGTGATGGTTTTGTACATAAAAACTGGGTTTTAATACTGGCCTTGTTTACTGTCATGGGCGTCTGTGGTACAAGAGTGAAGTTAGAACACCCGGCCGGGTGCGATCCGTGCTGCACGTGCGTTAGCCAAGTGCACGGGCGGTAACCATGACAGCAAGGTAATAGATCTATTTTTATTTCAGTCACAATCCTAGACTGGCTCCTATCTCCCTACCAAAAATAGGGAACAACAGCACCACGTATGGATGAGGCATAAGTAATAAATATAACATCTCAATGTTGGAGAAAGTATTCATGAAAAGAATGGTGGCAACAGATGTTACAAACACCGAGAGTAACCAGTTTGAGAGGAATGCTAATGAAGGACAGCCATAAATCTTCAGTCCAAGTCAGCTTTTTGTATTAAATTGTTCAAACCAAAGTGCCAAATTAAGAAAATCTGAAAAAGAAAAGACTATTGTATTCTTCTAATCTGTTGCTGTTCATTTACAAACTTTAAACAAGAGTCATCATAAGATGACATATCCCCCCGGTTCCCACAAAGTTTTAGAAAGGTTTGAGATTGTCTGCATAGAAATCAAAACAAAAAAAAATACTAAAGTAGCAAAAGTAACAACTAGAACATCTGTTTAATACATTTGTAAAGTATCACTGAAAGATATTTTTTGATACTTAGCAGTTTTTTATTCTGCTTTGAAAACAAAATTTGCTCCTTTTTCAGACTGTTTACATGGAAACCTTAGAAAAATAAAAATTACAAAATTCCCCAAATGGCAAAAGGCACCACTTCAGTACCTGATTGATTTAACTGCAAAGTTTAGTTGACAAATACTGAATAGTTTTCGAGTTATGCTCCGGAAACGAAATGTACCCCATTTTTGACTAAGTCCAAACTGTTTCCATGGAAACCGAGAAAAATAAAAAATTCAAAATTCCCAAAATAGCAAAAGGCACCACTTCAGCACCTGAGTGATGTATCTGCAAAGTTTCGTTGAAAAATATTGAACGGTATTCGAGTTCTGCTCCGGAAACGAAATGATTACGGACGGACGGACGGACGCACAGACGGCGAGACGGACGGATGGACGCACAGACGGCAAGACGGACGGACAGACAGACGTACTGTTAGCTATATCCCCCCGCATTATGTGGCGGGGAAATAAAAATAATCTGTTACTGTGGAGGGCTACTGTAGCAGCTATCGCTCTAATTTCATGCAGGTTTGAGGAAGTGGGTGGTGCCAGTCCTTGCGCCTCGTATGCTCTCAATATGATCGCTCTCAATCAGTAGGAAACCGTATTCCTTGTAACTTCAGTCTTCGACGTGGTTGAGAGCGGTATGAACAGCCAACAAAATTGCTTTCGACGGTGTTCAGACCTGCGTGGGTAGATACCTAGGGCTCGAACTGGGCACAGTGAGAGATCAGAGTGATAAACAAGGGGGAGACAAGGGGGAGATATCAAACGTTGTGGTTTCTTGGCCCGGAAGCTGATTTTTTGCTGAAAAATCCCATCTCAGACCAAGATGAACCTTGCCGTGATCACATTGGTAAAGCGTAAATCTGCCCATATCAATGGCATGGATTTCCGACACTTGCACTGCGGTAGAGAGCAAGAGAAGTAAAGTCGTTTTCTGGGTTAACAGATTGAATGCTGCATCCTCGAGGGGCTCGTAAGCGCTGCTAGAGAGATGTTGCAAGACGACTGATAAATCCCACATAAATTTACTTGAATGATATTCCACTGTGAATGTGCAGGATCTTAAGTAACTCCAGTACTTTGGTCAACTTGGTACCCGTGGGTTAAGGCACTACAAAACCTATCACTGCCAAATAAATCGAGATTGTGACCCCTTTCAACACCGAGAGGATCAGAAATGCATTAAAAATTCTGCCACTTGCAGTAGCATCGCAACCGCCAGATAGAAGCCTTTAGTGGCGAAACTGGTCCCCTTGTCGTCATACAGCTTTTGAGTCGTAACTCTGTGAGCTGATATGATTAAGTCTGCAGCTTTGGCTGAGTATCCTTTCTTTAAGAGCGAGGTCTTAAGCATACCTAATCGCAAAGCTGGAAGTTCTTTATGCCCGGATGCATGTCGTCGGTGTGGGGACGAAGAAGTAGGTTGTCTCAATCGGGCAGCGGAAACGGTGGTTGAGCGATGAACTGAAACCACGTCCAGGCGGGCTAGTGTGGCGTGACCAAAAGCAGACGTAGGTTGTCTGTCTGTCAAACTTTCTCTAGTATTAAAGGTAACAGTAAGCATCTAGACCCTCCTATGATATCGCCAGTGCATCGTGATCCCAAGCCTGAGGGTCCAGGATCGACGACACAATCACGGGAGGCGGTTGTTGTACTGAGTTGCAGAAAGATCCACTGTTGGTGTCCAGAAGTGAGCTGTCAGCAGTTGAAACGTTGACGGATGGAACATCCACTCTATGGGAGATGGTCTCGACAAGGTGTCGGCAACAACGTTCTTGGCCCCCGGGATGTGACGAGCTCTAACGTCCATGTCGAGCGAGTCAACTAGGTCGAAAAGCCGGAACGTCCGATCCAGCAGGGCCACCGAGCGTGTCGTTCCTTGTTTGTTGATGCAGTGGATTACTGTCGAGTTGTCAGACTATATCATGAGCCGTAACCCTTGGAGGAATAGTTTCTAAAGCTGGATCACTGCCTTCAGCTCGAGGCAGTTGATGTGAAGACCCTTTTCGCCTGATGACTACAGCCTGGCCGGAAGTGTCACCAAGTGATTAAGGTTTTCCAAGTGGGGAAACAGCAATTACTGCAGCGGACTAAGTTGAAGCCGACCTAGACGAGTCAGGTTTTGAGCCAATGTCAACAGACCAAGCTCTTCCTGCCAAGTGTGTACAGACACCTGGACTTGCAGAAGTCCCGGAACTCTGTCGATGATCTTGACCAAGTTGGCTTCTGTCAGAAACCATATCCCCACGTACTGTAGGTAACAAGTTGGTATCAGGTCCGACTTCTGGAGGTTGACTATTCACCCAAGATACCGTAGCAATCATAGGGTGGTCGCTACTTCCTCCCGAAGTGTGTTGGTGAACTGATTTCCCAGAATACCATCGTCTAGGTAGAAGGCGACATCTTTTCATAAATTTTTTGAAATAACTTATGTTGTAGCATGAACGAGGTTCGAAACAGTCACGACTTTTATTTTTAAGGTTTCATAGATAAGTTGCGGGCCATTTTTTAAGTCATTTTTTTAGATGAACAAGTGTGACTTATCTACGAGTACACACGGTAATGTACGATCGAAAACAAAGCCCTCTCATAGGCAGCCGTAACTCACACAATATAAACTCTTAATTAATTAATGATTGAATAGTTAAAGAAAACAACTGCAATAAAATATAACATGAAACGATCAAACGTTCTCAAATATTGTTCTGGAAGATGTATTTTTAAGCCTTACATTGACATCTCTGTTGTGTACATGGAGTCAGCGTGGACGAGGTTGTGAGAGTTGCTGAGCAACCACTAAAGGTCTAAATTGTTGGAGACCCGACACGTCTTCAGTGGACAAGTCACAGAGGTAGTGGGACGCAAAGACAGAAGTGGACCTAAAAAAAACAGTCTTCCATACTCGTCTGCACAGAACACTTCCAGAATGGAGGAAAGAGTTCTCACTTCATGTGGGCGAGTTGACAATAGACGAGCGATCATCCCCTTTGCCTCATAAGCCTGCAGGATAGTTGTGCGCAACCAGTGGGAGATGGTAGTGCACGAGACTTCCATTTTAGTCGTTGCCGACAATGGAGTAAACAAACGCAGACAAGATTTTCTGCATTCTTCTGAACACTGAATATAGAGACGTACAGCTCTTACAAGGCATTGAGACAGATCCCTGACATCATTAGGTCCGAGGATGGTGAAGAGAGATTCTATATGAAACATGCGGTCAGGTTGACCCAGCAGTTGTTTTTTCACAAGGAAACACCAACAAAGTCCCAGATGTGCATCACCATGAGCCCTGTTATAAAAAATAACACAACCAATATCAAGCGTGTATAACTCTTAGGCCCTCTAAGGTCTTGAAAGTTAATGCCTCAATAGAGACTGTTTCTAACAGCTCATAGGCAGAAGTAGCAAAGTACAAAAGTCGAGATATTACCCTCAAATGCATTTCAGATAGGGCAGATGCCTTAACGTTTAAGGACAGACTTCTTCCAGTTGGGGGGGTTGCTCGCTTTAAAACATGGATTGGTCTGCCATCAAATCTGTATCACACACAGTCAATTGTTCGCTAACAGCCACAGTGACTGAAAGCACATCTTCCACTGCTAAATTATCCTCGTCACAGTTCTGCCTGCCTTATACCGAATGTCAGAAGCTATTCTGGCAAGTGCTCTTACATAAGAAAATTAAGCAACCAATAAATGTCCACACTCAAATTGTTTCTCCAGTGGACAGTCATAAAAACCAAATAACAGCAAACAAACAGGGCATGAGGGTTAACCAGGTGTGAGAACAGTCTAGATTTCTTGGACGCCATTGCAGACTGTCAATCAAGTATGTCCAAGTCAATGTCAACAACAAACACAATTTCAGAGAATCTGCACACACATCGTAGATCCAATGATGTAGATCACTTATTCACATATATTAAGGTGTTCTTAGAAGAAAATCACTCAAAAATGTGATGTTTAGTGAAGCAGTAAAATTTCGTAAGGAAAAGCAAAATCATAGACAGTGATGTGTCAGGGGGAAGGGACGCAACTCCAGGATAGCTACCAGGGGGCAAAGAAAACTTCCACTTTAAGACTCGAAGGTTTATGGGAACATCAATAGATAAGAACAATTGGTTCATATTGAAATTGTTAAAACATTTCTTGATATTAATAATAATGAGGATATTTATACAGTACTGAATGCACACAAGGGGTAGACTCAAAGGTATGCTAACATCATTACCCTGGTCATCTGACTCAAAGTTTACTCAGGGTTAATCTCACTTCACTGGGAGAATGCAACCCAAGCTGCCTGTTAGGTGCTAGAAGGTTAGCAAACACATTACACACGTCTTCCATACTAGGTAGCCAGTTACTGCCGGGTGAACAGAGACACACTTTAATCAAAGACACTTGCCTAGGGTGTCAAAACAAGCTGTTCAACCTGTATCTGAGTGTGGGCAAATACCCCAGATAATCTTTCAGTCCAGCTTCCCGAACTTCACCTGATTGTTATCATGGCGCTATGCACTAGACCTTGTGTCACCACATTATGCGTTGACACTTTCTTGCTTTCTATACCTTAGTCAGTACTTCCTGTTTGGCAATGCAGTCTTCTATGTATGGGTGCACCTTATCAGTTTCCATCCCATGAATGAACTCTGGAAGAACAATGAATCATTAACATAAACATATAATCACAATATCACATAGCATTCATTAACATAAACATATAATAACAATATTACATGGCATTCATTAACATAAACATATAATAACAATATCACATGGCATTCATTAACATAAACATATAATCACAATATCACATAGCATTCATTAACATAAACATATAATCCCAATATCACATAGCATTCTTATCATTTTTCCTTCAATTTTTAAAAGAATCATCATGATACTTTTTCCCAATTTGCTCTGCCCAAAACACTACCTCGGAATTTCCAGTATTCAGTTTTAAAGTTTATTTTATTAGAAATGTATTGTTGCTGGAAACTAAACTGGTCACTAAACAAAACGGCAATAAAAACAGCATTTCTACAGCCAAACAGTTTTTCAAAATGCAAATAACAAATACACATAGTGTTTTCAATTAATATTTACTTTGGTATGTAGCTGACCTTTGAAGCATCTTGAGTTTTTAAGTGTGCTGGACACACTTATTTAAGAACAATCAATGATAACCACCTGTAAAATAGAAGAAACCCTTCTGAGTCAGAAACAGAGGTACTAGCATCCTGAATGAAATTAGTGAGCCAGGCATACACTTCAGTAACTCGCAGAGGTTGGGCAGGGCTGTCCTTGCCCAAACCAAAAGAAAGAAGGGAATCGACATCACCAGAAGAGGTAGACACCAGTGGACCCGGTGGGGGACTGGACAAGTCGAAAACAGGCATCAAAGAAGGAGCCGACTGAGCAGCCAACAGGGCCTGAAGTTGCGTAAACATCTCAGGTGTAGGCGTAGGCGCTGTCTGGAGGAACAGGTGAGTGAGTGAGATAGGGTTTAACGCCCTTTTCAACAATTTTTCAGTTATATCACGGCGGTCAGATTTTACAACAGGGGATCACCTAGTGTGGCTCTGTGAAACCTGCGAGTCTCGGCTGGTACTGATGAACCAAGGGTGACGCTAGCATTGCACCCTATCCTCACAGCCCTGTGGAACAGTTCTCCACTGCTAAGAGTGATGCAGAGCTCCCAGAATCTTTTTATGTGCATATTTGTGTGTCTGTTTGTACCAAATCGGGTATTTCACTGATTTTTAACATGCAAGCTCATGAAGACATCATGTTGCAGTTTACATGAATATCCCACTCAGACACATTATACCGACTCTGAGCCAACCAGTCCTTACGAAAAACATCGCAAGAGTGCAACCTTTATAACGTCTTTTGACCTACCGCACACTTCGTTTTCTGAGCAGATGCTCTAACCAACACACCAAGGAGGAACAGGAGATTTATCCGGATAGACACTCTGTTTTCTGAGCAGATGCTCTAACCACTACACCAAGGAGGAACAGGAGATTTATCCGGACAGACACTGTTTTCAGTAGCTGGGCCAGCACCAGTGTTCTTGTCAGAGTAGGTAGACTGACAACAGATGACACAGGTCTGGAAACAACAAGCTTAAAGGAACGATCTAAATAAAAAAACACTGGAATGATCCCGAGGTCCGGATGGGGCTCGTCAATGATCCATCTGTCAGGGAGTAAGTGATCTAAACGATCCCTAGACCGAGCACGATCCCTCAACAAAGCAACAGCTGAAGAGTAGCAATGATAAATTCTCTCTCTAGATCGTGAAAGATCATAATAGAAGTTGTAATCCCGTGAGTATCCATGACGATATTAACAACTATCCCATGAATAAACTCTGAAAGAGAACGAGTATCGATCCCTTTGAAAACAAGTGATTCCACACAGAAGAAAGCTCATGGGAATAATAATGACTTCTAGAACGGAAACGATCTCTGTAGAAGATAGACTGAGATAACTGTATCTATCACAAGAATCATGATCCTCAGAAAACAATCACTATTGGGATCACCAACTATTCAGGTAGTCGTTTAGTAGACAATCGATCATCGAGGGATGTTCAGTACCCAAACGACCCCCCGTGTGACGATCCGTAAACAAGTGATCACCATGAGAAGGATCCAAGACGATCCAAGACTATCCAAAGGTGGATTATTAGCCGAGGGCTGCAGTTGACGACTGTTGTTTACTTTTAAAACTTGACTCGTCTTCACATTCAGCCTCGTTTTCACAAGCCAATAAAGCACAAGTCGTATCTTTGTCATTAGCGTGTAGTTTCTTCGACTGCTTGTTCTTGTAAAATGGTGAACGCTCCGGCTTCTAAGCTCGAAGTAAAGTGTGGAGGCAGAGCCTCTCTTATTTGACGGTCCGCTTGTAGATGATTGTTCAGACCACTTGCCGTCATCATGTGCAGGCGCAGTTCTTTGCGTTGTTATCAGTTGAAGGAGAAGTCGCTTGCTTGGGAACTTGCGATTTGCTTGAAGAAGCAGGGGGAGGATCACCACTTGTATTAACCCATACCGTGCAGGACACAGATTTATCCGGGACGCCTTGTCTCACACTGCCGGCGGCATTGTTTCGTCGTTGGTATTCTGAGGTCTGGTGCCTGGCGAAATTCGCAAAAGTACGGTATTTTCAGCGGCACATAATGGATGTTGCCATGGGCAATTATCGATTACGCGAGACCTAAAATTGATAGAAAAATGGTTAAACTTGCCGCTGGTCGCGTATTTGGTGAAACTCCGGGCATTTTCACAGTTTTTTTTAGCACCTTTGAGACGGCAAATCCGGATATAACCGCACTTTAATGTTTAAAAATTATTTGCGACTGTTTAGTCCGAATTTTTCTGTTTAAAAGGACATTTATTTTAGGCACTCTGTGGCGGCGCATCACCCGAAATATCGGAGTCATTTATGCATTTTTAGTGGTTTTTACATAGTTGTTCAAAATCTACTTTGAAAACTTTGCATTTAAACACCAAACAGTTACAAGTTTTCACAAACAACACAATTTGAAATTAATAACTGAAAACAGTCGCCCATAATTAATGAAAAATCGTAAATATATTTTTAAGCACCATGGGGCGGCGCATTGCCCGGCATAATCCGGACCATTGTATGCATTTTTAGAGGTTTTTACACAGTTGTTCAAACACAACTTTAAAAACTTTTCGGGCAAACACAAAACAATTACAAGTTATACATGAAACACAAAATTTGGAATTAAAGACTGAAAACAGTGGCATAATTTGATGAAAAATAAAGAAACATTTTTTTAACAGTCATGTGCCGGCGCAAGTCCGGCATAATCCGTGTCATTACAGGCATTTTTAGTGTTTTTGACGCAACTGTTTCAAATTTGTTTTTAAACATTGTTTGAAAAAAAAGAGTTGATTTATTTATTGTTTTTACTTTGGCACAAGGTTTTCACATGTTTTTCAGTCACTAACTCATACACAAACTCAATACACAAAAGCAATACACTGTACACTTCTGCAACACTCTGAGCCCCGGGCGGCGCTGTGGATACAGTTCATCAAGAAGACATACAACAGGTCGTCGACCATGAAAAACAAGAATATAAGAAAGAAGAAGACATACAACAGGTCGTCGACCATGAAAAACAAGAATATAAGAAAGAAGAAGACATACAACAGGTTGCCGACCAACAAGTATAAGAATATAAGAAGTTGCCGACGGTGGCTGTGACGGCAACGGACAAGAAGTTAGACTCCATGCAGACAGACCGGCCACTGTTTTATGTATTCTTTTTCATATTCCTGCACAGTGTGGTACAGCTTGAAGCATGGGTCTACACACAAAGCAGTTTTAAAACTGTCACATTTATATGAAGACTCATGTCCAAATCGTTTTTGCCTCTTAGCTCGTGGATTTCGTGGATTTGTGGGTGCCTGACTTGGTTTCCTTTCAGCTGGAGAACAGACACTACAGGTTCTGGTCACATTTTTTTACACCAGTGGCCTTTATTTTCACAGGAAAGTGTATGCCTTGAAGACGAACCATGTCGTTGTTGCTGTTGCATACCTGCCAAGCTGATAAGGGCTCTAACAACTTTGTTTCTGAACACTCCCTGTGATGAATGAGTTCACCAAGTGGAAAAAGGGACGTTTCCACCATTTCGTTGTTTTAGCAGTGAAAGGGGTGTAGGATAGCATTTGGTCAGTTCTGTCCACCCATATATTTGTCATAGGCAATCACAACACTTGGTTTCTTGATGGGGGTCGCCGGTAACTCGGCATTTTTTCCCAGTAGGCTAAAACTTGTTGGTTTCCACTGTGCTCATTAGATATACAGGCTTTCTATCATGATACTTTGTGATGAGTAAGTTTTGATTATGCATTGTGAAAGTGTCCTCTTTCTTCCAACTTTTTATCCTTCATTTCTTGCAGGCAGCCTTTGCTATTTATTCTCAATGTTCCTGTTGCGCCAGTGCCACATCGCCACATCTTCGTGTACAGACGGGGAGACGAGTAAAAGTTGTCCATGAACAGGCGGTAACCCTTTTCCATGACTATGTTTTAGGCGATGCTGCCCTCACTGGCCACGTCTTCGGACTTGCCTGTGTAAAGTTTAAACTCACAACAATAGCCATTTGTTGAGTCGGACAACATGTAGGCCTTAATGCCATATTGTTTAGGTTTGTCTCTATTGTACACACGAAACCTAATGCTGCCCTACCAAGGCACTGTACCTTCGTCAATAGAGATGAACTGCTTTGGTGTGTAATTTTTTTCTAAAACGATGGGCAACATTCTGATAAACCACCCCCAGTTTATTCAATGGGCTGTAATTGTCATGATTTCTTGGCACTGCATTGAGGTTGTTGGCCAGGTGAAAAAAATTCATAAGAAGCCAGAACCTATCCCTCGACAGCGTTGCCGGGAAAAACGGCGTAGCTGTAACATCTTCATTGAAGCAATAAGCCCTAATGTCCTTTTGTATGGCGAAACCCATTGCAATAGTCATGGCAATGAACACTTTTATCTCGGATTTGTTTGTCGGGGTGCATCTATGAAAACGTGAATTCGGTTTCAAGTTACCATGGGCCAAAAATTTCTCCGCATATTTATTTGTTTCCCTGGTCATTGTGTCATAATGGGTATTGTCAAAGAAAAGAAGTGGTGAGGAAGTGTTGAAGAAGTGTTGAGGTTGGGCGTTGGTATCAGGAATGTCGGCATAACGCCTCAGGCCCGTTCAAGCAGTAAACGTTAGTAACTGCCGCCGTCTGGGACCTTCTTCCCAATGTCTCATGAAGTCATCATTGTCAAAGTTATAAGGAAGATCCACATAACCCTGATCTTCAAAGCCAGAAAAGTCCCCATCAGTCCCCGTAGTATCTAGTTGTCCTAACTAGTCTTCCTCTGTTGCCGTCAAATCGAGGTGAGGGTCATCGTCCTCACTGCTTGACGAGCTATACTGGTAGTCAAGGTCGTCCGATTCGCTGAATTCCCCCTCTAAGAGATCGTTTTGGAATATTTCCACATAGCCATCGCCGCAAGTGCAAGGTCCTTCCACCAAAATGATTCAAAACATCATTACCTGCACAGAGAATGAAATATCTTTGAATCAACAGGTAGAATAATTGCACACATAAACATCTTTTAGAACC
>JAULCD010162576.1:0-10958 GCA_032361085.1 Calliostoma canaliculatum
TGTGTGATACGTTATAAGCTTTCCCCAAAAAATGGACATTTTTGCCACATTTGAAAGTCATTTTTCTATTCCCAAAATTCAGTTATATTGAATATGCACCAAAATTGGGCATGAATTACACCTGTTATGCTTAATTTATATTATGGTTTAATTAAAATAATAATTTTCTTATAATGTTACCCCTTTTTAATATGTTGCCATTTTTTAGACCACATTGAAAAAGTTGGGTCTCCACAGTAGTTTTAAAAAGAGCGTTTCAGACAAATAATCAGACAAGTGGGAGAAATACCATCCTATGATATCTATTTCTGAAGGATTTCTGAAGCTTAATCAGTGATTTGTTTACACAATATGCAACTTTCTAAATTTGACTGAGCATTGCTACCTATCAATAGCACAACCACATTATAACAATTGCCAGGTTTAATTTTTTAGGAACACTAACATCATTCTGCAGCATGAATACGGCGAAGCTTAACGCAACATTTTATTCATCAAGTATTTAATTGTTACATATGTTAAGGAAAAAATAAACAGTCAGAAATTAAAAGTCTAATATTAACTTTTAGGAAAATAATATTTGTAATTAGAAATTAGATTAATCTGGGGGAAATAGAAAACAATTGTCATGTTCAGTCAGGCTAAAGCTGATGAAAAATATAAAAGTATTTTACCTTCGCATGTTCGGAAAATTTCTGTGGTAGATCCTGTGAGCGCAAATATAATGATGACTATCTTCCAGTAAATCATTTTGCTAATGACTCTACACTTCACAAAATGTTATTTTGCTTGTAGAGGTGTTGATTGATAAAATGATAGACGTAAATATGTTTACAGATTATACAATTGTATATTAAATTACACAAATCAATACATTGCACAGAATAATAATAATTACATGTTGACATACCTTCAACATAATCAACTGGGTTGGGGTTTTTTAAATATTAATAATTTCATCTTGCGGATACCCAAGCGAAACAATATGTGTTTTATTGTCCACATGCCTATTTAAATAGGTGGTGGCAAACCTATCCAGTAATTATTTGTCAAAACGAGCTCCTGAATAAGCTTTTTTAAAAACTGGATAGGTTTTCAACAGTACAATGTCGTCACAATTTTAAGTTCTACTAACATCAATATGGCACTCCAATCGTTTCAATCACAGCTATAACTGAATTACAAATACTTTTTTCCAACGATTTATCTGAAAACCTAATTGCTTTGTTCTAACTAGACAGTGTGTGGCGCTTTCTATTTTGATCTCAGCTAAGCTTATTTTTATGCACCTGAATGAACTTTTGACTGATCAATATGTGTGCATCTCAACAATACAGTTTTCTGTTTACATTTAAATATAACAAACATAACATAAAACAAAACTAAGCATTCTAAATGCTTTAAGGCGTGATTTTAGGATGAATTCCCAATAATGAAGACGATGAATTAGGAATGGCATATTTGTTTTCTGCTAGTGCATTTTGAACAAATATTCTGTATGAATTTAATGTTGCTAACATCGAGTTTGTGACAAACAGACACAATACTTTGCCTGAAACCATATTTTGCCTGGCATGATTATACAGCAATTTTAATTGTCTTTACTCATATGCGGTGAGAAATGCACAGTCTTCAGATGTTTATCCCTGCACGTAATTAGCACTAGACACTGCCCACAAAACAAATACTTCACGCGTTTATGTCTAAAATCAATTCAGGTTTAGAGTTTACAAAGATTTTAATATCCCACAGCCATGACAAAACTTAATTTAATGATATTTCATGCAAAAACAGTACGATGTTCACTTTTCATACATATACTTATTGTCAGCACCTGGTACACATCTTGTACTCAAAACTAAAGAATAATGTGTTTAAAACCCAACTATTAAATTTTTATCAGTATATTGTGTAACCTTCCTGCACACAAAAAACTGATTCTATATGTCTACTTATTTAATGTATCAGTCCCCTGACTGAATTATAGGGAATCATGTAATTCTGTGCAAACCAGTGCTTAATCGTTACAGTTTTAAACTTTATATATATATGTTATATTTCAGTGTATAATTGTAATAATATTATATATATTTATGTCATACGATTTACATTACTGTGATCATGGCAGTGATTTTTAGACATATGTTTAATTTTAGTCAAGGCTCATTTTTAATTACCTTTTAACCTCTGGTAACCTACATGATTAATATATTAACCTATAACATTTGTCAACCTATGAAGAATCCCAATACTAACATTTTGAGATGTCGTATGTCACTTTTTGAATAGTGTTTGCAAAGTTTTCTACTTTATATATTTATCATTTCTTTAAAATCAAGACCCTCAAATCGGACTCAAGTGGATTCGACCATCCATCTTTGAATGGTGATTACTACCAATAAGCTGAGTCCCACATTGATTTCAAAGTTTTTATTCATTTACATTAAAAGGACTTTACAAAAATCATAGTGAGAATTTGCTGACTCAGGTGTTACCAATATCTGGTCAGATTCATAGTGCAAACGACCGAAAGTACATGAATGTCAATATGTTTTTATTATGTTGCTACAAGTTTTGCACCTATACTCTAGTTTTTACATCACAAAGTACTTTTTTTATAAAAGTTCAAACGACAGACAAACTAAATACGTTCAACACAGATTGTTATGAAGAGGGAGGGATGAAAGACAGAAGTAAGAAAGGGATTTACTCTAAGAACGCTAGGTGTATCAGCACACAAATGTTTCACCCAATTTGTTTATAATCTATTATCCTTTCGTAACTTAAAAGTGCTCACTAAACTTTAGTAGAACTGCAAAACGTAATTAGTTGAAAACCTTGCACGTAACTCTGCACGCAGCAGGTAAAACGAAATCTAACTACATATGTGGGCATAATATTCACATTAAATGTGTTTGTAGTTATAGATCTCATTGAACACATAACAATTTTAATTTTACAAATCGTTTTCATTCTTGAGTAACCGAATTATTTTATAAATTAATATTTAAGGTTTCAAGTTCACTTGGAACCCTATTGTAATTGTCATTATTATTATTATTATTATTATTATTATTAGTGGTAGTATTATTTTGCCGGTTTTTTTTTTTAGACCTGCAGTTTTTCCCTTCCCCCCTTTAAGTTCCCCTTTTGCTTTTACCCCCTTGACCACTCAATTTGTGTCGCGCATAAAGTTTCAGCACCTAGGTTGTCGCAATTAAAGGCAACAACTCTTTAAAGTATTTTGGCCAAGTGTCATAACTCGGGAACTTTTTGTCCTACGTCTTTCCAGAAACATTATAGTAAGCCGTTAAGCTACCCGATTAATAGTTTAAACGTTAGAAAGGTGTTTTTAGCCCTACTCCAAAATCATTGTGTTTTTTTTTTAATTTCCTGCTCCTCCTATGCCAAACCTTTCCCTCTGACGTGCAGTTTTGAAATTTTCAAATTTACAAATTAAGTGAAAAATACAAAACTTTACAGGCTAATAGAACGTAACAAAACTTTTAAATGTGTGTTAAGTGTTATTTAAAATTATGCATAGTTTTGCCTCTGTCTTGTTTCACAAAATATTTTTAGGGTTTTGTTATTTTTGTTAAAAAACCCTATGAAAATAATAAGTTAAAAGATGAAAAATAAGAAGAAAATGTAGATATTAAAAAGGTCTATTTACAACATAATGGTCAAGGTCATCTTTCAAAAGGTGAAAAGGAGATAACTCATACAAGAAAATTCCTTAGGTATTCCTATTCAGGACTATTGTTCCATGACCCACAAAAAACAAGTAAAATTTGGCAAGCTAACAGATCATTACAGCAGATTAAAATTTTTGTTGAATGTCTTAACCAAATTTGTTTAGTTTGGCCGCCGTGTTAAATTTAATATGTAAAGTTGTTTTTTTCAAACTTTGCCGATTCCTTCACAGCTAATAAAAAGAAAAAACATGGCACATTTACAGGCTAATAGATCACTGCAATTGTGTTGAGTGTCTTTGCTAAATACGCTTAGGTTGGCCGTCAGGTTGAATGTTTTCCTTTTTGTTGTTAAATGATATATTCCTGGTTTTGTTGTGATGTGAAGACAGACACGGCTTAGTCAGACCTCGTACACGGGAGGACATCTTGTGCATCTCATGCTGATGTCAGTGTGCCAGTAGGTTAAGTTCCCTGTGTACGTGCTGTTAGCATCACCACCGGCAATGCACACTTCCTGTTTGTTGATGTTTTAGTTTTGGAATGTAATATTTCTTAACCCTGTGGCCGTCTCAACTGCGAAATATATGTTTTAAAAGGCCCTACATTTATAAGTGTGTGAGCTGTTAGAATATTTTTAAATGAAACCTTTTTTTCGTTAAATGTTTTCATCTTATGTAATACGTTTGTTAGTTTCATGGCACATTGCATTCATTGAATTTTGCTTAAAACCCCGCAAACATTGCTTGCAACTTTAATGATACATGACAATATAACATGGTTAACATCAGTCAGTGCTTAGAACAATTGGTATGTAAACGTTATAATATCAAACATACTTTGTAAATGAGAGCGTATATTTGATGTGTTCGTCAGAATTGTCTTGCCCTGCTCATCTCCGTCACAAGAGCAATAGTAGCTACAACTGTGGCAAAGCCACATGCAACCAGTGCTGACTTCAGTTGGTCAAGTGTAACTTTCTGATCATGTCTATGGGTATCGCAAACCTTTGGCTTTGTTGTCCATTTTTGTTCCAGTTTGTCGATCAATCCACTTTCCCTAAGAAGTAATAACCTGTAAAAAAAATTTCATAATTAAAATATTAACAAAGTACTTTGCACACCAAATGTACCAGACAACGGAAAGTCTTCACTTCAAAATAGTTACTTAAAAATAGTATAAAATAATGTTACAAATCTTGTACAGGTTTGAAAACATTTGACCACATGACCACAACCACTAAGCAAATTTTCAAACGCAGCTTTCCAAATCATGCATTGTTGAGAACGTGCAAAACGTGATTTGGATAATTGGTCCAAATGCACGAACGTGACTGTGGCATAAATACCGACGTTAGACAGAGCAGACATTCAGTAAGCAAAACACACCAAGAATATGCCCGACTTAGACAAGCACAAAGAGACACAATATGTGCAGAACCTTCAACTGATTCCAGATCATCATTAGCAACCTGATAATCCGCTACCAACAGACAGGACAGACTCAAGATCAGCCAAGATCAGAATGACCGAGAGTGACAACATCGTTCAAAGACTGCTATATCGGGATAGATTCACCTCTGAAACAGATGTTTGACGCCGATGTCAACGATGGCATCAGCACTAGGGCATCCCTTCAGCAGACAAACAGTCCTTCGATGACTTCGGTCAGCTGGTACACGAGCCTACCGACTCCACCATGAATGGCTTTGACCCGTCTACACTGCCAACGCAGACTGCAATGGGCACAAACTGTACGTCGGTTGCAGCAACATAACAGATTAAAGTTGGTTCTGTCTTCAGTTTTTCGATGAGGAGGGAAGCGACTGGCGTCAAACTCAATAGAGGTGGAGGTATCATGGTTTGGCGTGGCATCTGTGGCCAGATTACAACATGGCTGGGTATTATCCAGGGCAGCCTTAATGCTCAGCGATACAGATTAAAGTGTTAACACATAATGATCAAGGTCATCTGTCCACAGGCTAAAGGGAGATAACTCATACAAGAAAATTCGTTAGGTACTTCTATTCAGGGCCATTGTTCCATAACCCATAAAAAGAAACAAGTAAAATTTGGCAGGCATACAGATCACTACAGCAGATTCAACGTTTGTGTTAAATGTCTTACAAAAATACGTCGGTTGCAGCAACGTAACAGATTAAAGCTGGTTGCCCTTCATTCAACATCAGCAAAGCGAACGCAAGGCCTTACATCGTCCGAACTATTCAAGATTACCTGAACAGCATTAATGTCAACCTATTGTCATAACCACCTTCTTCTCTAGACATATAACACAATTAAAAATTTCTGGGATCATCTTAATCGTCATTTGAGACAACATGTACTGCTTCCTGCAAACCGACAGAAACTTGAACATACCCTATTGACCTTATGAACAGGATTCCTTTTGAAGTTATCCGCCGACCAATGAGGAGATGGGTGCTGGCGTCCATGGATGTCCAGGGTGGTTAACTCCCTAGTGATGACGCATTACCTGACTACTGTGTCATTAATATACTCGTCATGCACTATTTCAATGAACTCTGATTTGAGTAAATTTTAATTTGGACCCTTTGACTCTTTATTTGTGTATTGCGGAGAATGTATTATCATTTTAATTCATAAAAAATGATTTCTGTTTATAAATTATCACAAATCTTACATCATCCTGGATAACCCATGTTATGACGTCTTCGTTACTCTTTGATGCATACCCTGGAAACATTCCGTGGCGTGTCAGTAGAAATAGTTGTCTATATAATATATTGGCATGTCTTTTCTCTCAGGAAGTGCTGGCCAACACTTTTACCAACAACAATAGTTGCGCCCTTATCAAGCAGTCTTTGTGTGTTATGTGAATCGTGTGTTTATGTGTTATGCTTTGTGTGTTATGAAAATGGCTGTCGCATGCTGTCTTATAAATTACTTTACTTTAGATATATTATGGGCTTTAGCGCAGGAGGCCGCCATTTTTAACGTTTATTGACACTAAACTCGTTTGACAAAATGATTCTGATTGATTTCTGTGCTAAGCATTTGCTTTGATGACAGAAAGAATGAAGCAACTTTCTAAACAACAAAATCCTGGCAAATGTTTACAGGGTATTCATAATAGCGTAACGAAGATGTCATTACATGGGATATTCAAGATGATCTCACATATGCCTTTAAGTTTTGTGGTCAAGTGAAGTCGGTGGATACTTTCTTTTGCCCGTCTTTCTATTTATATCAGTGACAATTCTGTTATGTTTTTGTGATCCAATAATCCGACACCTTCAGAGTCGAGCACCAAATCGCTTGTACTGAGCATCACAACGCTTCAACTGTCAATCCACTGGAACCTGGGGCCCGTTTCACAAAGACGTCATAACTTTACGACGTCAACTGGGTTAATGGATTTAGCTTACAAATGCCAAAAATCGTTGTAAACTGTGCAGTTTCCAAAGAAAAACTTGTGCACAGTTTCCAACGATTTTTGGCATTTGTAAAGCAAATCCAGTAACCCAGTTCAATTGTTTACGACGTCGTAAAGTTATGACGTCTTTGTGAAACGAGGACCAGGCTGAAAATAAATGCTAATAACTTGTTAAATTATGCTTAGTATCCCTCCGATAAGCGAGGTGAGCACAGCTCTCACAACCAGCTTTCCCGAACGATTCGCGCGCGACTGTGTCTACGAAATCTGCGTTTGACTCTGTTTTCCATTTGGGCCGATAGACAGATGCGTTTGATGTAGATGAACACCAGAGACATGTCATTTAATTTACAGAGGTGACTTTACAGAATACATACATCTGAATAATTTGTGAATAGTTTGTGACGGCAACCAAAATAACTTTTCAACAGAGAAGTTATTGAAGGGCTCAATGTGTTTGCAAGAAACAAAATATTGTCGTCACAATAACTATACAGAATGACTCAATTAAATTAATTTATATTTTATATGTATTAAAACCAAGCGATACATATTCATATACAAAATTCATTGAAGAACTATGATGCTGAACACAGGCTGTGTTGAATTTTAAGGAAATTCTAAGATAAAAATCAACCAAAATGCTGTAAGTTTTGTTTGCTTTTCTCTATATAGTACATATGTATTAGCAAATTTCTGAAAGATAGATTATTATATCAGTTAACACTTTATTTTGTCAGTATAGGGTATTACTAATGGAAGTCAAATTAGTTTAAAATCAACTTAATATCACCATGTATGCATATTTGTGTTTGAAATTTTGATATTTTACATATTGTTTTGGAGTTCTAAGGTGAAAATTAAAATTCTGATTGCATTTGTCAATGGTTAATATTGAAATGGATTTATGCTTTATAACATTGGTTGTAAAAATCAAATATTATAAAATATAATTCTTAGATTGTCCTAAAAAATACTATAAATTCAATTTAACCTCATATTAAAGTTTTTTTTACGATGTTTAGTGTATGTTCTTTTTTTTATTATTCACATTTTAAATACAAAAACATGTATTGCCAGAATGTATCAGAAAATTGAAGCACATATTCCATTAAAAGGAGTAGGGGATATTTCATTTTGCGATCATACCAGTAGAAATCCAAATGACTACGAGATAAACTAATATAAAGATTTGTGAGGAAAAGTTTCTATTGAAACTCGCCACCTACAACAAACAAAGGCAACCACAAGATCTGCAAGTGATGCTATGGTGATCATAGGGTTGATTACTCGATTTGCACGACTTTAAATTTGAAGGTGATACCCACAAATTTGAATGTGGTAACATCAGTTAATTTGTTTTAGAAATTAATCTCTTAGCGGGTAACATGCACTGTCTTGCACCCAATAAAAATTTACGTGCCTTTAGCAAACTAAAGTTTGGTAGAATGCAGACCGATGGGGCGCAGATGATGAACGTTTCACAGTCTGTCAGATTATGGTCCAGATATTGTGCTACACATTCTGTTACCAATAGACAATGCTCGGGTCGACCAAGGGCGACAATTCTTATACAGGATTGATCTATCTGTACTTTAGTTTTGAGAAATCGTATCATAACAGCTAATCAAATTAGAGCTCGACACCAAGCAGACGCTAGTGTGAAATTGAGTGCTTAGACGATTACAACTTTACGGACTTCACAGAGCTCATTTACACGCCCGACGTCCTCGCAGCATTCCATGTTTAAGATATTATCACATTAGGGCAAGACGCTTTCGGATCGTCAACACTATGATAATCGCCATTGAAACAATGTAATGTTTTGAAATAGTTCAAGGATCACCCTGGACTTCTGGGACAGGCGTAGGATGGTGTCGAGTCGACGAAGCAAGCGTTTCTATGTCATTAGCCAGATCATTTTGAGGTGCATTTGTAAATGTGTGGGGATGCATCGCTGCTGCTGTTAGAACGGACTTACATTTTGTTGCCGGACGTGTCACAGGCCAGTACTACCAGAACAAAGGGCAGTTCATGTTGTGCCGAGTGCACACCGTCATGGCCGTCGTTTCATCTACCAAGATGATAATGCAAGATGTCACAAGGCAAGGATGATTACAGATTATCACCAACAACGTTTATCACCTATTACCATAGTCAGCGCTGAGTCCGGACCTGTCCCCTATCAAGAATGTCTGAGACATGCTTAGACAGTGGTTACGTCAACGTAAGCAACGTCATACCACTGATTTGGAAGTTAGTGCTGCATTGCAACAGAACCAATTGACAAAAATAACTTTGGACGCCTTATAAGAAGTTTATCACGTCGTAATCGTGCCTGCCTTAGGAACAGAAGGGACTTTACCCGTTGATGACTTGTTTTGGCAACTTTGCTGTTTGACCCTGGGTTTGGTTTTGCCCTTAGTATTGTGATATTCGTGCTTCACGGGCAGTACCAGAGGTGTGGAATAAATTGACAAACGTTCCCCTAATGTTTGTCTTTATTTGTTTCCTCTCCTCGGTTGACAATTTCCGTTTTATAAATCTAGTAAATCCAAAATCCCCTACTTTTTGTGAGTGGTTTATATTTCTTTGAATAGGTGTAATGAATAGGCAATTAGTAACTATATCATTATTCGGAAACAAATCATTACAGTATGTTTTTGCTAATGAGAAATGAATCTACAAAAAGTAAGTACATTTTTCACAAGCATAAAAAACTACATATATATTATGTAATTTGTAAACATCTATAAAAACTTGTTTATAGATATATATTTTTCGGGTATTCGGTGTTGCTGAACATCAAAATAGCCCGATATACAATGTAGTTAGCCGCCCATCGAGACTGTTCTACCAGGTCTTTTGGGTTTAACAGAAACTAAGGCAAGGTTTGATCTAAAAAAACAAATTTAATTATAGCACTGATTTTCAAACGTCAACATACGTCATACATAACGTATCCTACAAGACTAAATCCCTAACACCTCAATCAGCTGTTTCGTCAGTGAGGTCAAGGTCATATGTAAATGAGTGTTAAAAAACTTGTCTGTTGCTGCTAAAATGGAAAAAAATATTGGACAGTAATTAAGCACAACAAATGTTGCTTTTTTAGTTACACTACCTGTTATTGTTATTTATTAACCTTTGTAGGGCCAACTATATGTTAGTAACCAAAATCGGGACTACCTTGTTCATTTAAACATCAACTTGTTTGAGCTTTGGTAACAGGTTAAGCACAAGAATTTAAATTAAATGTCCTACTAGCGCAAGAAAGATTAAAATCAGGACTCGCATGTTACGGAAATTGTTTAAATTATATAATATGCCACTTACTGGTAATCAAAAAGCTTCTTCAAAGGCGATTGTGGTGGGAAAATGAAGGATTGATAAACTGGGAACAACGTTTCTTTTATTTCAACCACGCTGCAAGTCTGTGATCGGATCCTGTCTTGCAATCCTCTCGTTCCAATACAAACATACTTTTCATTCAAAACTCGTTGAACAATTCCATCCACTTGTTGCTTAGCTGTAACGTTTACTTGTCTTGCGGATTCTTTTATTTTCCTGTATATCATAATAAGCGTCGGATTCTTGGAATTCTGAAAGTAAAATAGCCAATTAAATGAGAGACTGTTGTAAAGTACGTTCTTAAATACAGAGAGTAGGTGGAGCAAGGAACACACTGTTTGGTTCTTAACATTCGGTACACATATGTTTCTATCGCCATGATGTGAGGTACAGTCAACCCTCGTTAATGCGGACGCCAGTAAACCGGTTCCCGCACCGTCCGAACAGACTCAAGCTGTAACCAATCTCTGTCAGTCAATCTAAATTCGTTTCAGCAAACCG
>JAULCD010162687.1:0-10957 GCA_032361085.1 Calliostoma canaliculatum
TAGCACTCTCGTAACGAGAGTGCTAAGATGAAAGTTAAGACATAACAGCCTAACAGTAGCTTTGTGAATCAGGGGTCTGTCCAGTATGAAATAGGTTCTTAAAGTAGTGTCAGACCCTTTCAATTCTTTAACGAACAGATTTATTACCAAATTATACCACCTTGAATTCTGTCAAGGTTTCCTAA
Source organism: Calliostoma canaliculatum (assembly GCA_032361085.1). NCBI lineage: Eukaryota > Metazoa > Mollusca > Gastropoda > Trochida > Calliostomatidae > Calliostoma > Calliostoma canaliculatum. The sequence continues at coordinate 186 of JAULCD010162687.1, forward strand.
TAACTCTTTCCTTGTGATTAAACTCAATTCACTTTTTATTGTGACATTTTTTTTCAGCTGAAAGCTATTAACTCTATTATGAGTCCAAGAAATGTGATCTTGGCAAAGGGCTTCAATGTTACATTGATTTCTGCCTGCAAAATGGTATTGGTTTTGCAACACATTGACAGAGTTAGAAGTTCCTTCCTCTAACAGGTGCTGCTCTCTGCCATTGATCCCGGCTGCGAGACCTGGTGTGGTCAAACATACATTGATTCCTCAAGGTTCACACTCATTGGCCGATTTATAGAGTTTTTTGGTTGCCATAAAAACTAGATGTTGTTGCTGATAAAAATATTTGCCCCTTAATTGATTCTTCTTACACAGCCATTATTGCTTAACGAGAGCAAGGTTCCGGATATAACCCTAAAAGGATTGAGCACAATATTTGCTCATGTTAGTTTTTAAATTCGAACAGAAACAGGCCACTAAAAACCTATCGTGTGGTAATTTGTTTAAAAGAGCTCCTGGAAGGAGCTCTTTGAAACAAATTATCACAGGATAGGTTCCAACAGTACAAGGTGGTCACAGTTTTAAAACTGGCTGAAATCAACTTATCACTTTAAGGGGCAAAATGAAGTAAAAGGTATCATACTTGAAATGGACTGTTAGGAAAACATGGAATAAAGACATTCAAAAATAATGTTTTGGGGAACGAAGTTTGATATATTTTATCTGATGTGTAAGTAGTTTAGAAAGGGGGAGGGTTGCTTTTTCGTCATGTTGAAGCCATTAATTGAAATCCTAGGCTCATCTCTTAAGGAGAATTGAGATAAATGTCTTCTTTATCACTAATGTGAACAGTTCTTGTTTTTTCTTTTAACTAGGTTATATCCTTTCAAACGCAACAGTTTTATTTATAAACTACTTTTGTAAACTGGTAAAGCTTTAAGAAATGTTTTTATTTTTATTTTTTTAACAAGGATTGAAGTATTTTAAAACACCAAAGTCAAATACTGATGTTTGTGTTTGGATTACCAGCATCTATTTAGGATTTAGTGAATTTATTTAATTACATGAATAAATACATATTTAAAGAAAACCTGATATAAATTGTAAATAAGATTACATTGATTTTGGTTCAGTCAAATGTATCAAAAGAATTGTACTTACGGTACATGTTGACTATGTTAGATTGTTTTCTTATTAATTAATTCAATACAGAAAGTTCCAAACATTTTTAAAGTCATAACACAAAATGTTATTGACTGCAGCTTCTTTAATTGTATAGCACGACGTTTTGGGACTAGTCCTTGCCTCTTCTTCACTGACGAAAGTGCAAGAACTAGCCGAGAAACGTCGTGCTTTACAATTAAAGAAATTGCAATCCATAATGTTTTGTCATATAACTACACCAACTTCTAAATGCCTTTAAAGAATCTTCTTTTTAAAGTCGTCATGAAATCATAATCTATAAAATGTCATCAATAATGAATGCAGTAAGGACTTTCTCGCTGCAAGTGATCCGTGTTCAAGATGCTATCAATACTAGATCAAGTAACCTAATGCTATTCACAATAAATTTAAGTCCATGTTCAAAGATGCTACCAATACATGTGATTTCCCTTGATAGGTGACTGAATCATATTTAATATTGTCTTAATGTTGGGTATTTAACGCTACCCATCTGTGTAGATTTCCTAGATCAAGTAACCTAATGTTATTGACAATTCATTTAAGAGTTGTTAGGCCATGTTCAAAGACGCTATCAACACAAATGATTTCCCTTGATGATTAACTGGATCATATTTAATATTGTCTAAATGCTGTGTATATAACGCTACCCAATCTGTATAGATTTTCTCGATCAAGTATCCTAATGCTATTGACAATGAATGTAAGTGTTTAAAGTCCATGTTCAAAGGTGCTATCAACACAAGTGATTTCCCTTGATGGGTGACCGGATCATAACAATATTACCCAAATTTTGTATATTTACGCTGGTAATCTGTGTCGGATTTCCTGGATCAAATAAACTGTGAAACACGTATGATACTGATTACAAATTTAAGTATTCAAGTATTGTGAATTTAAGTATCAACATTAACAAGCTGTTGAAACTTATCATGTTGTAATTTTTTAAAAGAGCTCCTTGTAGGAGCTCTTTAAAAAAATTACCACAGGATATATTTTCAACAGCACACACACAATGTTAGGGCTTACAAATATAAATAAAAGGAAGATTATGTTCATCAAAGTATTACAGTGTTTAAAGTAAAACATTGAAAAGAGGAATTAAATTCTGGCACCCCAATGAAAGTGTTGGATTCAAGTAATTTTTGTCTGCAAACAAATGAAATGTCTTTGTTTGCAGTAGTCTGGCCTGTGTGTGTTTGGTTAATAGAGAACAATTGTCATCAGATACAAAGTCACAGTAGGTCAATGTTGACATCCCTTAATGGGATGAGATGCTGCCGTATTTATTTGTGTACGATAATAGTAAAAATAAAAAAAATGTGTGTACAGTTGACATTAGATGTCTGAGTGAAAGGTATCATTCTACATCTATGTACATGTATATCTATAAGGAATTAATTTAGAGTTAACTAACTTGACTTTTGATCACCTCATCTTAACAATCTCCACAACAGTGTTGTATGTCTCGGCATCTATTACCATCAGGAACAAAATTTTTTTTGCAGACTAATTTAAACCACAGATGCAATGTTATGTCTTTAAAAGAGCACAGTGTCCTTTCATTAACCTGTCAATGTCCTCTAAAGTATATGCCCTATTTTTAAAGTTAATCAAAGTGGAATTCGTTTTAGATTTCCCAATAGGAAAAGCCTTTAAATTGTGTGTGTCTGTAGGACGCTCTAGGCACCAAAGGGCCAGTCTAGTCCCTTGTTCCCTTTAATTCCTCATCGTTATCACATTGCGCCCATCATTATTGACTCAACAGTGTCACCACTAGCTGCTTGGACTGTCCTTAGTAATTCTATTTCATAGCCTTGGACGTCCTCAGTTCGACACATATCTTGATTGCCTCCTGTTTCCACATCCGCTTCCCCGAGGGACTTTTTTGTCTCGTCTTTCATCCCTCGTCCGTCTAACACTATAATGAGCATCTAGTGATGACTTTAATGAAAGTATCACAACTGGTCTGGGAAGACCGTATATTGCAATGGTCACTCCCTGGTTCTATAGTGGTTGCTTTAACGTGACTCTTGCTTAAATGAATTCACTTGACTGCGACTGCAGTAAGCTTAGGGATGTATCTACATAAGTCGGCTTCTGAGAACCATCCCTTTTGATCAGACTCTCAAACTAAGTAGACTTTTTAGGTAATCAGATTTAACTGACCATCTGCGTTGTGTCTGAGGCCTGTTTCACAAATCTATCGTAAGATAAGACTGATCTTAATCAATATTTCTTCATGGCAGTTGAATATTCCCTTTAACCAAACAGCCTTAGGGAACTGGGAATAGAGCAAGGTTTTGTTCCACAAAAGCCAAAATGTCATTTTGTGAGCGCTAAGATGACAGTTAAGAAGCCTTGGCCTTACGATCGCTTTATGGAACGGGGCCTTTGTTTGCATGAAATTCAATTGGTAGAGCGAGTGTAGATATGTACTGTTGTCAACGAAACGACATTTTTAAATCACTTTTTTAAAAGATTTACACTGAAAATAATTCTGTAATGAGTGTTTCTTGTTTCACACAATTTCGTTAAAAAGAGGTGAGACTGTTTTTAAAAAAAAACATTGTGAGCTTTTCTTCGTGTTGGTACATAATATTGTCTGACTCGATTTTAGTGCTGGCAAGAAGAAAGCTCCAATCTTATCATGTTTCTCGTAAACAAAGTATTTTAAGCTATTAAACCGTTTTTCTAATTTCAATTTTATTCTTTCTTCTGGTAATTACAAACGGTAAAAACATTATAACTCAAATCACATCTGTCTTTAAAACAAAACATATTTTTCATTTAATCCTAGTCAATTGTACATTAAATAAAAAAAGGATCAAATTATAATAATATGAGATGTTTTAATCCCTTGACATATTCCATTCAGAAAAATAGTGACCATTTATAGAACATTATGTGAGGCAATTTGAAATAGACAATAAATATAGCTCTTATATCAACTTTTGCAAGTTGGAAACAATTACCTTTTGGAAAGGAAATACAATGTGTCTGCTAGATCAATTTTATTGCAGAACTTTTCTGAAGTTTGTGTGAGTAGTAACTTTTGTTTGAAGAATAACGCCCTGAGACAAATACAATTAAAACACTGATGTGATCTTTTCAAGCAAAGTAGGCCATTATAAATTAAATATGACAATTGAAAACTAAAGTTAAATCATAGTTCAGGATATTTTGGATGTCAACTTTTAGTAAGTACACGATGTTTTAGGGCATATGCTTGCTCCTTCATCAGGTGAAAGATGCTATGCCTCTAATAGCATCGTTCAATTGATGAAGGAGCATAAACTTACGAACAAACCAGAAGTTGACATCCAAGAACTATGTACCATCACTTCAACATGTCCCTAAACGATTTTACAGTTATATCAGTTTGTAAAGTTGACATGGTCAACGACATCCATTACCTGCTGAAGGACCTTTGCTGTAGACAGACATTAAACATGGTTATGTCTCTAGCTTGGCTGGTTTTGGACCCGTTCCTTAAAGCAATCTTAGTGTGAAGATGATTTTTTAAACAATGTGAAGTTTCTTATTATAGACTTACAACTGTCGTAGCGCAAAAATCAATATGATATTTAGCACTTACGATTAACTTTACCTAAGATTGCTTTGAGAACCGGGGCCCTGAAAGGTTATCTGAACAAACAATTGCCACTTATCCAATTACGTTCATACGCCATGGAGTGGGACAATTGTAGTCTGTTTCCAGTCTTTTATTTTCTATTGATTGCCCGAGAAGTATCGATGTGTGCCATACGAATCTTGCCAAGCTTTGAGTGTTATCAACAAACTTTCACGCCGACCTCAAGCTATTTGCTAAAATATGTTTGCAAAAAGAGTTTGCCTCATTTTTTAACCACCCACGTAAAAAGTAGAAAATATGGATTGCAGAAAATAGCACTGCCCCAGGCACAAAGTTTCTCTGTGGCATTGTCATTTTCAACTCTTCAGTTTGCTTGTGGGATCAAGCAAATATACTTGAACATTTTATAAAACTAGTTCCCTTGCAGAATTGCTTTAAAGTGTTTCTGAGCACAACTGTCCGGATAGAATGGCAGTCCGTCAAGTAGTGGCAGGGCTGATGGTGTTGAAGCATCAGGAAAAGTCAAACATTTAAAAGTTTCAGGACAGCTTATATCTCCTCAATCACTTCAACCAACTCTTGCCTGACACACAAATTAACTTAAATGTTCCAGAATTCTCAAGGGAAGTGAAATTGGAAAGACTCCTGATTGGGTTTAGTCCACTAAAAGTGAAAAATAAACTTGAGAATTCGTCAGCATCAATAGTGTCATAAGCCATCAAGCAATACATTTTCATCGGTATTGTTTTGGAGAGGATGGTATCTGTCACTGGGTAGAAAGATAGAGTAAAAACAGTACTCACACTTAAAAAATGGATAGTTATGGTTGAAGTATTTTATAAATCCTACAAGAAAAATATGTTTTATTCTTTAGTTTAGCTGCTTAAGACAACTCTTATACTTTAAATATAATAGTGAATAAATGGTATCGATTTCTGTTGACACTTCAGTCGATATATCAAATGCTATTAATTCTGTGGCATTGGCATTGATCAAATTGTTGACAAGGGTTTACTTTGGATTCATTTTTCATTCATTTAACTCACAAACGCACGCATAAAACAAGCTGCCATGTAGTAACATGAAGCATTGGGCTGATGCAATGTATATTGAAAGTAGGGTGATCTTGGGTTAATTTGAAACTTGGTCATCCCTGGCAGGCGGATCGGTGGATAAAATATATTGACACGGTGGAGGCATACAACAAATCGGGGCAGCGGAACTTGCACTAAGACAGACTAGAGATTATGTTAAGGTTGGGACCATCAATAGAAAAAATGTATGGAAACTATTCACCGGATTTTCATTAGTTTGATGAGATTTCCAGAGGAAATCTTATTAACCAATGAAAATCTGCTGAATAATTTCCATACATGTTTTTCCAGTACAGGTACTAAAGGTTGGATCTGTGACCAAAGCATGAGATAAGATAAAATGTGGATCAAGTCAGAAATCGGTAGTTGTACCTGTGATAAGCAGTTTGAGATAAGTAATTATTAGAGATAGTATGACTACGGTTGAGGTATTAAATCTAGGGTTAGTGGTTAGAACTAAGAAAGTTTAAGTATATTGTCGTAATTTATTCACAATGATGCTATTTTGAAGAACATTGGAGCACAAGCACGCTGGGGGTTTAATATATTACACGTTTTTAAAAAATTCTATCAAGATAATTAATATGTATAAATACAAAGTGGAAAACGTAACAAAACGTCACAATACAATACTATGCACTATTTTCTCAGTTACAAATAGCAATACATTTTAGAAATCGTAATAAAACTCATCTTAGCAGATTGATGTACACGTTTGGAATAATATGTCAGGACGTTTCCAAGTGAGGCTGGAAAGACCATCAGTTTAAAAGTAGTTGGGATATGACGCTTTTAACTGGACATACTCCGCTATTGATCTGGGTCCCGTTCCACAAAGCTATCTTAGGCTAAGCTGATCGTAAGCGATTTTGAAACAATGTCCTGTGGAGTTGTTTTTTATCAAAGGCTTACGATTGTCGTAGCCCAGAGATCGGTTTGGAACCGGTGCCGGATGGCACCGGTTCCAAATCGATCTCTGTGCTATGACAGTCGTAAGCTATTGTTATATTTTAGAACTTACGATCAACTTAGCTTAAAATTGCTTTGAAGAATGGGGTCCAGACCTTTGAGGTCCTGACCACAAAACACCACCACACTCAGCAAAACACTAAAATGTACCAAACAGGGGCCCGTTTCCTAAAGTGTTCATAAGATAAGAAAGGTCAAAATGTCTTGATCAACGTTAAACATTTCCATCGAACCATAAGGAAGAAGCATACTGACGAAAGAGCGACAAAGCTCTCATAAATCTAATATCTTTTAACTTTTAGTAACTTATATATTAAGAGATCGCTAAGATAAAAGTTGAGACATCTCAGCTTCACGATAGCTTTGTGGAACGGGGCCCTGGTTTTAAAAGTTGTGTCAAGACCCTTTCAAATCTATAAATCATGAATTTAATAACACATATTTAATGTTTTATTTTGTCAAGGCTGCTTGAAAATTATTTCCTTGTCATTTGACGCAGTTCAGTTTTTAAATCCATTCAGCTAAAAGCCATTTACTCCATTATAAGACCAAGAATGTGGTCTTAGCAAATGGCTCCAATTTTGCATTGATTTCTGCGGGTGAAATGATGTTGGTTTTGTAACACACGGACTTCCTCCCTCTACCATGTTGTGTTCCCGACAACTAAGATCTCTGACATTGATCGGCCTGGCTGCAAAGCGATTGTAGTGTTAAGATGACCCAAAGTAATTTTTTAAACAATGTCCTGTGAAGTTGGTTTTTTTCAGGCTTACGACTGTCGTAGCGCAGAAATCGGTTTGGAACCGGTGCCGAATGGCACCGGTTTCAATGCGATCTCTTCGTGACAACAGTCGTAAGCCAGTGTTATATTGTATTACTTACGATCAATTGAATCTAAGATCGCTTTGAGGACGGGGCTCTGGTGTGGTCAAACCTGTATTGATTCCTCAATGTCCACACTCATCATTGGCCCATTTAAGTTTTAAGTTTTTGTTGCCATAAAGAATCTGCTCAATTATCTGCCTCCTTTATTAAAGAGTGTTAAACATCCATTTTTGGAACATATTGAGCCACAGAGAGGAAGGTTTTAACATTTAAACAACTACGTGTAGCCCTGAGCCCCGATCTTTGGCTAAGTTAACCGTAAGTGATTTTTTTAAAAAAGGTCACGTGGAGTTGTTTTTTACTATAGGTTTACGACTGTTCTTCCGTAGAAATCATTTTGGAACCGGTGCCATTCAAAGCAGTATCTGCGTTACGACAATTGTAAGCCAATGTCATCTTTTAGCGCTTACGATCAACTTAGCCTAAGATCGCTTTTAGGAAAATGGCCCCAATCGGTTAGGTGAATCATATTGATTACTTGAAACTTGGTTTTCAGTTAAGAAAAGCTAAATAAAGACAAGTGAATACTACAGTTAATGGACATGCTTAGCAAAATGGGTTTTTTATCTGATGTGATTGAGAAAGGGACTGTTTTCATCGTGTTGAAGCCATTACAGGATATCCTGGGCTGGTGTGTCAATGAGATGAATTGTCTTTTTCATCATGGATTTGAACAGTTCGAAAAAAAAATTATTTTCACCAGTTCATCAATCTTATCACCATTAAAGTGGTAAGTGCATTTTTTACTTTATATGGATTTAGTGTTAAGGTTTACCAAACCTTTTCTCCAGAATTAAATGAAATGTTAATATCTTAAGATAAACAAATTTCATGTAAAGTTTCTTTTAACAAAGTCTTTGTAAATTTACAACAAAAAAGTCCCATATTGTTAAACATACTACAAATTTTCTGTAAGACTGTACATCCATGTGTCATCAGACCAAACTGACATATGTTGGATTTTCATCAACTAAACCAACACAGTTAGTTCAAAACCAACTCAACGTCCTTATGAAAACAAAAATAGTTTGTCATCAGTAATAATGATATTGTATACTTAGTTGGAAACATCTCCTGATTGCTTTTGATTTCCACATCCGCTTACTTCAAGAGATTTATTGGTCACATATTCCATTGTTCGTCCGTCGGACACCACAACAAAGCTTTGGTAATGACATAAGAAAAAATACATAGAAATTATTCAGCTGATTTCCATCAAAACCCATGAAAATCCGCTAAATAATTCATATGCATTTTTCCAATGTGACTTTAATTTTAAGCTTATCTTGTTTTTCCAAAGTTGTAAAACGACTGTACGTCACTTCAATGTGTTCATAATTTGAAACCTTTTCTTGCAAAAACATATTTCCTTAATCGTTTTTTGATGGAATGTTCATGAAATTGGAATCAAAGATAATATTACAACATGCGCGTTTTATCTCTTTGACACATTCTATTTTTAAAATAAGATACAGGATTGTGTGAGAAATTATATGAGACATAAAGCAATGAATAAAGCATTTCTCAAGAGCCAGATTTTATGCAAGTAGGAAGCGATAAATTCAAGTGTGAAAGTTAAATGTGAATGTTAAGTCATTTTTATTGCAGAAATCCCTTCAATGTTTCTGTTAACCTTTTTATGTTTGAAATAATTCAGGAATAATGTACTCCTATACAAACACAAAGAAACCTTTAATGAGAGTTATTGATTCTAAATTTGCCAATACTTCATCACCAATCACAACAACCATCTTTTCTGCGAACAAAGCTGGCCATTATAAATTTAATAAGACAATTGAAGATAAATCAGTGTGCAAAGTAGGCATGATCACGGACACTCATTACCTGCTGAAAGATCTTTGCGTGGACAAACATTTAAAATGGTAATTTCCTAGGCTTTGCTGGATGTTCAAGGTTAATTCAGTGATCACGAGGCACTTTTCCAAGCACAGTCATACTGGCAGAGAAAGCCAATTCTCAGTGTGTTTTTAGTCTTTCATTTTGTATTGATTGTTCAGAATGTAGTAGTGTGTGCTTACGAGTCTTGTCAAGCTCAAAGTGGTATCAACAAACTCTCATGTGGACCTCAGGCTATTTGAAAACGTCAACATTAGCAACAAGATTGCACCTCGGTCGTTGATATCGTCCACGCGAAAGTAGGAAATATGGATCACAGAAAATAACAGAAATCGGCAACAGATGGTGCTATATTACTCAAGTTTACTTTATTAAGTTTGCTTGTTTAATTTTGGCAAATCAAGTACATATCATTTTATCACCTAAAAGAACAAGTTCCCATGCAAAAGCGTTCTTAGGCAAAGTTGATCGTAAGTGCTAAAATCGGCACCGGTTCCAACTCAATCTCGACGCTGCGTCAGTCGTAAGCCTATGATAAGAATCAACTCCACCGGACTTTGTTTAAAAAATTACTTACGATCAACTTAGTCTAAGTCGCTTTGAGGAACGGGGCCCTGAGCATAACTATCTAGATGATCTGGCAGGACTGATTACAATGAAGCACTGGGGAAAGTCGAACATTTTAAAGTTTCAGGACAGTTTATATCTCCTCGATTACTTCAAACCAACTCTTGCCTGACACCCAAATTTACTAAAATGCCAGAGAATTCTCATGGGAAGTGAATTTAGAAAGATTTCTGATTGGGTTTAGTCTGCTAAAAGTGAAAAATAAACTTGAGAATTTGGCAGTATTGATAGTGTTCAAGTCATAAATCAACCCATCTTCGTGGTGTTGTTCAGACAAGATGGCACCTGTCATTGGGCAGGGGAATGGAGAACAAACAACATTCAATGTTAGCGTTAGCTGCATTAGCCTCAATCTATGATTACAGCATCCTGGATAAATCCCTGCTATGATATATTCGTTGCTCTACGTTACATAGCCCTGGACACAAGCAGCACTTTTTAGTCGATTTGCTTTACGTGTCGGTAAAAATGACACATCTCTGTTTTGAAATTCTGCTAAGGGCACGTTGAATGTGTATTGAGTTCAAACTTTTGAAAGAACGATTGTGATTAAGCACAATATTTTCTGTGCT
>JAULCD010162798.1:0-10955 GCA_032361085.1 Calliostoma canaliculatum
ACAACTGGCGTAGAGCAGAGATCGCTTTGGAGCCGGTGCCATTCGGCACCGGTTCCAAATCGATCTCTACCCTACGACAGTCGTAAAACTGTGATAAGAAACAACTCCACAGGACATTGATCAAAAATTACTTACGATCAACGTAGCCTAAGATCGCTTTGAGGAACGACCCTCAGGCTTCTAACTGTATGCTCGAAATAACATAAGTCATTGACGAATTATGATGTATCACTGAAAGGGTTAATCTGTGTTGCCTCAGATTCACCATGATGCCGAGTTGATATGACTCGTTCAAACAGTTTACCATCGACTAGGTGTTTAGTATACGCTTCTAAGTAGAGACAGACAAAGTCATTGCCCAGTTGTGTAATAATATGAAGTTGTGTAATAGCATTTTACAGGTTAACCCTTTGAGTGTCAAATTTAACATTTATCCTTTTAAATGTACAAATTTCAATCTAAATATACTGTTGGAAACCTATTCGGTGGTCTATCCTACAGGAGCTCTTGAAAACAAATTATCAATAGGCTTTTAATAGCATAAGCTAGTCACAGCTTAAAACGCTACTAAAATCAGTTTGCCACTGTAAGTGTTAAGGGTATAGTGTTGCTTGAGGGATTCATCACACTGCGGGTGTGATTACTAGTATTGTGTTGGACTTACAACGCGTCGGATAAAATCACTGAATATTTAATCAATACATTGACTAGTTTTACAACATGTACTTTAAAAGAAAGAAACGTGTTGGCTATTAGCCAGTAATTGCATAGCATGTACTCGTGTTAATTTCTAAGTGAGTGGCGTCCATTGACACGCCCACCTCACGAATAACTGTCCTGGCATATTGACTGACATAATGGCAGATGGCGTATCCATGACAACGATATCAAAATATCTGACTTAAATCCATTATCTTTGTCTATCCGTATCTATGATTCTATGACAATATATACCTATATCGCCATGACAGCAACGCATGCACGGCTTTGACAATATGTACTTTAACCCTTGAAGTGCTAAAATGATTTCTGTTGAATATTGACAAATCTTGCGCTGTTAAAAACATTTTCTGTGGTAATTTGCTTAAAAGAGCTCCTTTCAGGTGCAGTTTTAAACAAATTGCCTCAGAATAGGTTTTTAACAGCCTTTTTCGGTTGAAATATGGCAGTATTAGCAAATGCTGTGCTTAGTACTTTTAGGGTTAAGTATCATTAAAGGCAATTAGTTAACATTTGGGATCGTGTCTCCGGAGTAGATATAATTATGTTGTTAAGATAGTAAAAGTCAAACTTTGGCTGCGAATTTTGAATTGCTGAGTCTGTGAGTTGGTGTTTTAACCCTGTTTGATAATTTTAAAGTTATCTCACCAATGTTTATTGCAGGAGGAAAGCCTGCATGACCAATGTGGTTTGTGACACAGTAAAGCCAGCGAGCTTTGGCTGGTATGTATTGACATTATAAAATCGATCTGAGTGAAAATTCTATGACTTATGGTTTGTGGATTATCTGTAAAAACGCATGTGGGATTCGAACCCACAACCTCAGACACCAAAATCACAAGCACTGTCATCATAATTTCAAAAATTGAACTTTAAAACTTATTATTTTAAAAAACAAAATATTTGTTTTGAGGAAACATGCTAAGACAACAACATCTGTGTTATATTTAACATATTTTTTTATTTTCATGATTATAACATAGGTACATTGTTAGAGGCGAGCACCGAGATGTGCTACATCATTATGCTTCTTGATCGTGTTCGAACCTCTTCATAATTAATGTCAATAAAATTAAATACATATAACTATGATATCTTACAATGATATATCGGTTAGTCTTGCATATTCAGTTATAAGTTAGCTAAATACGACAGAAATTTACAAAAGACTTCATCGTGTTGAGGAAACGTTCCTCAAATGTACATCAACTGATGTAAAATACTTCAACATTTACATTAAATACTAACATGGCAACCTTTGCCAAAAGATTGTCAATAAATAATTAAAAAAACTTAGTCCTCTCTGATAGCGCAATGACACTAAAACAATTATAATGTAAATGGCCGGAAACTGTCCCTGATAAACAACTGGTGACTTCCGGTTAGGCAGGTAGTCAACATGCACTATTTTTCAGAGTATAAGAAATGGAGGTACTATGTCTCCTATTTAAATCTACAGAGTTATATAAAAGATTATACTTTCAAAACGTTAACCTAATACTGCTACCGCCACTTTGAACAAGTTTTAGCTTTGATGGTTCAACCTTATAAGCTGTTAAAAACTATCTTGTGGTAATTTGTTTAAAAGAGCTCCCAAACGGGAGCTCTTTTAAACAAATTACCACAGGATAGCTTTTCAACAGTACAAAGAGGTTAAAGTTTTAAATTCAAAATCAATTCACCATAAGGGTTAATTTTGTTGTATTAACTCTTAAAAGCTAACACGTGTTAATGTTTATATTTAGATAAACGTAATAAGAATATTTCTAATAAAAATATAAAATTTTAAAGATTTTTATTTTACAAACAGTGCATGGAATGCAGCAGGATGAGAGATGATTTAACAAATTTTATATAAAAAATAAAATTCGTGTCAGAAAAAAGGAGACCGTGAGATGAAATTTGCATACGGCCCTTGAATCACAAGTTACGTAGCGTATGAATACATAACTGTAAGGCACATGACCACGTCTTATATCTGAAAAACAGTGCAAGTAGTCCCCGCTGTCCGTCCATGTCAATTAACGACTTTGGACTAAATGTAAGGGCCAACAGAATAAATTAGACGGATTTCACTTGGCTGTCCGGTGTTCAAAATGTACACAAAGAGGTAACAATATGACGGCTTTCCCTTCTGTATCCGAAACCGCCCATAAATATGAACTATAAATAGTAATAATGTCGAAATGTGTTCCCTATGGTGACCCATAGATAATATACTGATAACAAGAGTGATTTGGCGATTTCGGGTACAGGAGTAAAGTCTATATTAAAAGTTCAACAAGATATAATAAATACTGATTGAAATGAGACGTATATCTCTAGACATGTCAAAACATATAGACTTGTAACTTTGTATAATATCCTGCTTGTTACACATATTCCCAGACATTCGTCGGTACAACTGCATTCATGCTCCTCACAAACATTAAAGCAGAGTGTTATAAGGCACTAGAGACAGACGGACGCTCGAGAACAAATACACCATGAAGTTATGATTGACAAAGAAAATGCGAAACTAACATGCATGATGAGAAAAAAGTACGAAACTATCGCTAAAATGACGTAGAAGTATTAATGACGTAGAAAGACATGGCGGTTGTTATAATATCAAATTCATCATTTCAAGCACTTTCGTGAAAAAAATGCAGTTGGATTTCAAATTTCAGAAATGTAATCTTTGGCCACCCGCCATATTATCCTAAATCAGTTTCCAAATAATGACAATAATAATATATGTCTAGACAGGATCTACATCTACATGTTCTGCTATCTACGATGATAATATATCTACAGCGAGTTAGAGACAACATGAGACCTTACAAAATAGGTCGGCGGCATTCATTGACGCATCTGCGGCAAGTCAAAGCGATCTGGACGGAAACTGGGACAACACGTGAACAACATTTGCATATTACACATAAAATGCTGACGTCATATTTTGATAAGCGTTACGACAAGTGGACGTATATACACGTTCTGTGTTGTATCCATCCGCAGTACAATGGAACAGAACAACTCATTCCAAATAACACTTCCGCTCCGTCAAATAGTTCCATGCGCTCATTGATCAAAAGGTATACAGTATCCCTTGCATAGAAGAGACTATTATGGCGCCGTTCCGGCCTTGGCAGGACAAAAGGCGGATGTGACGTCACATTGTCAAGTAGTCCCGGACTTTTTTAATACTCTTGTGGACTGCCAACTTTTAGAGTCCGTGTCCATGGTTATTGTGTGGAGATTCCTGAGCTAACGATCCCATATTACTGCATCCTTTCTTGAATCTGTTGTTGTTGCAGATGTGCAAAAGGGGTACCTGCTCCGGCTGTGATCTGTTGGGGCACGGCGTACGTGTAAGCGGCGGCGGGAATGCCGTAGCCGTTGGCCGTGGTCGTGTACGGGTAGGTCTCGAACCCTCCCGTAAACTGTCCAGAGTAGGCCGTCGAATAGTCAGCAAGATACTGGGCTGTCGAAGTTCCGGCCGTCGGCGAGAGGGGCGAGTGAGGCATTGCCAACATCCCTGCGGGAGACGCCAGGTAAGTGGAGGGATACACGTACTGTGGGTACCTGGAAAACAAATAAAACTAGTTAAAAACAGGTTTTAAAAGCTAAAATCCTTTATCTTTATTTGAATAAGAAATTGTCAGATAGCCTTTATTACTTGAGCGATCTATGGTGTTGGCTTAATAAATAGAACGTGATAACCAGAGGGCCCCGTTCCGAAAAGATATCGTAACGTTAATACATCTTAACTTTCATCTTAGCGCTCTCGGAACGCTCTCAACATACGAGTTTCAAGACCGCTAAGATAAAAGTAAGATGTCTTAGCTGTACGGAGTACTCTTGGAACGGGGCCATACAATGTCAAAGCGTACCACTGCATGCCTTATCTTACAGTGAACACGATAGGGTCTTTATGCTTGAAGTCATTAGCGCCAAGAGATGTCTTATATTGGATGTCGCATCACAACAGAAATATTTGTGAAATCTTTATCTTTGTTTGTGTAATGATAAAGAGCCTTCGAGTACTTTTTTGCGCATGACTGTTTCACATCTGTATAAAGAGAGAATCGATTACCAAGAAAACCCCAATATTTAATTCAAACACAAACACACAAAAGAGAAACCGTTATTTAACACTCGACTGTGAAGTTAAACTAGACTACGGGAGATGGATCTATACAGAGGCGAGCCAGCCAGAGTTATATAAGTATATATGTAGTATATGATAAGACTAATAACACAAACACGTGTGTCAAAAGACGCTTATTTAACGTAGATCAGAATTGTAGAAATACCCGAGTAAGGGTAATAACTAAATTTTAATACGACTTCAAAGTCTTATGACGCACATGCAGGTGTGTTTAATTGTTTTTATATCCACTGATACAACTTTTTGAAACCTTAGGATGTTTAATTAACTTTTAGGAAAACTTGAAAATGTGAGCTGTTGAAAATCTAACTGTGGTAAAATGTTGACAAGAGTTACCGTAACAAATTACCACAGGTAGGTTTTAAATTAGTTAAAACAGATAATGTATTGAAAATAGCGTTTTAAGGTTTTAGGACTTTTAATAAAATACGTTTAACTCACAAACTCTTTTTATGGACACTGAGGTATCCAGACGTCATCAATATGTTATTGTGACGTCATTATCATTGACGTCAACAAGAGGTTGCGCTAAAGGGCATAAACAGTTGTTTTCATGGTGAAATATATATTTTAATGTCATACATAGTTTTTATGTACAGTATGTCGAACCATATGTATAATAAATATATATACCACCTAGTAAAATAGTTCACAGATGGCCAGGGGCGGTACGCGGTGTACCAAAGCAAGAGATATAAGATAGTGATAGAACGTCTAATCAACAAAAATCGAGTTTCTAGAAAATAAATACCACACCACACCAGTATTGCCAGAATATCAAACACAGCAAAATAAAACAATGATCAGCCATAGGACAAATTCGAGAGCAATACTAAATATCTTCAACCACCATATGCAATATTTTACGTCAAATATTTCATATGATGTATATGTGCATTGATAAAGAAAAGTCAAATAAAGGGCGAGTGAACTGTGTAGTACCTTTAAGCCTTAAAATAAATATCTCTGATGGGAACGCTAATACCACTGTCCTAGATTACAGGTAAGGACAGGTGTAGATTTACACAGATACCAGACAGATTTTGCAACCAACTGCCTCGAGGCTAACAGACATGCGCACAAAAACTTCCTGTCGTCTAAGACCTATTGTGAAGGAAACCAACTGCCTTGTGTTATCATAACAAACAGAGCCAACTTACAGGTCTATTTACTTCAGATGAAAGCTCCACAGTCAAAACAAAACAACATATTGCTTTTACTGAAACGCAGGATAGTATAATCTTAGACAACAATCTCCTAACCCTATTAGGAACATCAGGAGATAAGGGGCAATCATTGTGGGTTGGAATGCGAATAGTTGAATAACGACTGATCACATCAGTTACCATTGTAGTGCTTCTTACACTTAGGTTTGGTATACAAATGCCAAAATTGTTGTTTTTATTTGGAACATCTACAGTAAACAACGGTTTGGGCATTTGCTCATAAATTTAGTTTCCAAATGGCAAAATCGCTGTAAACTGTCCATGTTCCAAAGAAAAACAAGTTTTTCTTTGGAAAATGCACACTTTACGGCGATTTTGGTATTAGCTCAAGATTTTTTGTTTTGTTTTTCTAATGACAAAAATCGTTGTAAAAATTGTTCCTGACAACGAGTTTAATATTTTCAATCTAAACCAGTTGTACATGGGTAGGAAGTAATATGCAATATGACACAGTTTACACAGATTTGACATTTGTAAACCGAACCCAAGGAATTTATGGTGGGTACACATTTTACAAGACATTTGGTACTTGTAGACACAACCCAATGGTTCATTGACGTCAGGAGCCTGCCCAGTCGTATCCACAACAATGCTCAGTTTCAGGTGTGCGCTCAACGTCATTGTGGGTGAATGCAGAACCATTTTTAACTTTCCTTAGTTCGGACGTACGGATATCTCTGGAATTTTGTTTTTCTTTCTTTAAACTTAAAAGAAAGCGGGAAAGAGATGTGGAGATTTCAGTTGCGAGCCCTCTTATCTTTCAACACACTGCAAAATTAGCGGTCTGCAATACAGCTGAATGGTAGACATGTGCCGAAGGTCTGAGCTATCACGTTACATACACGTTTTAAAAATGCTTTATTATTCCTTGGTGAAAGCCATATCTACCATCTATGTGTGTATTTCAACCCATACAAATGCCGTATTTCTAAATACGGGATATTTACTTTATTTCAAAGACATTTCCTTCAAGTATACTTCAAACAATTTAATCTGATCACTGTTGGAACAATTATCCTAGCCCCCTTTGAATGACTTATGTAATGGAGGAGAAGTAGCGCGCTGGGCCGCCATCAAGTAGAGCCTGGTCAAGCTGCTATAGCAGATCCTGGTGATAGTGAACACGAGACTGGCACACAGACTGGGGTAGATGTTGTTTGTATCGATAAGCACTGAGTCTATGGGCTTTGTTTATAAATCTCAAAATCGTTGCACTTTGGAATTTAAAAAAAAAATATTTGGCCAATCAGTTCAGTTTACAAACTCGTTGTGAATTGTGTACACATACAGGTAATTTGGTTCAGTTTACAAATGCAAAATAAAATTGTGAATTGTGCACGTTTTGCTCTTTTTTTTATTATTAAAAAAGTTGTAACAGAACAATTAATTTAGTTTACAGAAGCTAAAATCATTGTGAATTATGCAGTTAATGGGTTCAGTTTACAAATGCCAAATTCGTTGTAAACTGCACAACGTGCAGTTTACAACGAATTGGCATTTGTAAATTGAATCCCATTTGTATGAATCATGCCGAGTTTACAACGATTTTGTTATTTGCGAACTGAACCTATTAGCAAGTGCTGGGCATTCAATAATTACCACAATAACCGAAACCCGACGCCGGTGATGAAAAGAAAACATTGCCAGCGTGAAGGATCGTTTTTCTGATGTTCAGAACTACAAATAACAGATAGGGAAAACGTGCCTGTTTATGAACGGCTGTCAAACATTATTTGTAAATGGATGTCTTTCGCTGAGAGATGGGTTTGGAAAGTCACCTCACCTTAGCCTAAACCCGACATTGCTCTCAATGAGGTATATATCCATGAGGGGAACCCATGTGTGAAATTCAAACAGCTTCCAAGAAAGCGGAAAATGGAAAAGCAGGCTGAAATTGAGTGCATTGTGTTGACTCTTTGAAACTAAGGCAGGGAAACACACCTATCAATTTCTCAAACGTCAAAACAGAAAACTCTTTAGACGAACAGATCCCATAATTTGAAGGCAATTGTCCGGGACAAACTACCATAAATAATAAAGTGACCTTATGGCGTCCAGCGAGTGCACATCAAGTATATCAGGGTGCCATTTCAAAAATCCGTAGTAAGTTTACGACGTCCTATTCCTGGGCCTAAGGGTCAAGATCTAGAATCGTTGTAAACTGTGCACTTTCCAAGGAAAAACAAGTTTTTCTTTGAAAAGTGCATAGTTTACAACGATATTTGCATTTGTATACCTAACCGTTTGAATTAAGGTGATTGTTCACGACTTCTTAAATTTACCATGTCTTTGTGAAACGGCACATTGAACAAAGGATTTGTGTCGTTCAGCTCGCACGTGTTCCACTGCAGGGCACACACATCAAATCTACCCATTACACGCAAATTCTCACATCCAGAACCACATGGGGGCATGCCCAGTAAATAACTACATTGTGTTCAAATGTTTACTTGGTAAGAAAATGGAAACGTGGCCTTTATCTTATCTTTCTAATTACAGTAATACCGTTAGAGTAATCTCCCTTTGGAAGTTGTAGATGCTAATTACCTGACCACTACTAGTAATGACTGTGAACCTGTGTCGGTGGCCCGGGCTAGCGGTACTGATAAGGTAGATACAACAACTAATTGCTCGTGTCCCGAACAGCTTTTCCTGTCTATAGGACAGACACTTCCAGACCTTCTGCTCGCCTGCTGGCGGTACTATTCGCCTACAACAAGTCCCAGCATTACCAAAGCAATGAATTATCTAT
Source organism: Calliostoma canaliculatum (assembly GCA_032361085.1). Classification (NCBI taxonomy): domain Eukaryota; kingdom Metazoa; phylum Mollusca; class Gastropoda; order Trochida; family Calliostomatidae; genus Calliostoma; species Calliostoma canaliculatum. The sequence continues at coordinate 8,852 of JAULCD010162798.1, forward strand.
ACAAGGGAGTGATGGCAGCGCTCTCTACAGACATGGAACATGTACAGCCATCTGGTAAAATTAAACATAATGGATTTAGCCGACTCGCAGTAAGATGAGAAGCGATCGCAACCCTCACTGGACTAATGGGTTCGGTTTACAAATGTCAAAATTATTGTAATCTTTTAAAAAAAATCTTTGGAAACTATACTGTTAAAAAATGTATACGTTTTGACATTTGCTTTTCAACTGATACTCAAATAGAAACATCGCTTTAAACTGTATAAATTCCAAAAAAGAACTTGCAAAAATGGCAAAATAGTGTAAATTATGCACTTTTCAAAGAAAACATATGAACAAATGCCAAAACCGTTTTAAATTGTGCACTTTCAAAAGAAAAACAATTTTAAACGGTTTTGTCATTTTAAAACCAATCAATTTGTGCTAGCAACTATACAAAGTAGTGAAAATTTTCATTAGGCATTAGATCCAAGTGGGGTCGCCTTGATTCAACGTCTGATTCCATGCCAGAGCCAATAGCTCCCTGTCTGTACCACCTCAGTTAAACCACGTCTAATTTTAAATAAATTGCTCTAGCATATTTGAAAAGCTTTTCTTACTAACCCAACTTGTCGTAGTAATGCTCCGTATGTCTGTGATGTATGGCCTAAATTAATCTGATGCTAGGGAGGTTTTAAAGAGGTAATTCTCTGCTTCCTTTTGACAGTCGCGATCTGAACGATAAGCGATGAAGACCAAATCAGGTGGGGGGTATACCATCGGGACAAATAAAAGGTCACTTCCGGTCAAGTTCAAGGACATTTAACCGATACTAACTTGATTGAGATTAAAGGATTATCTCTATGGAGAGACGGCTATCCGATATCTGGTTTGTCGAAATAGTGATTATAACGTTATGCTTTTGTTCCCGGCAACAACGGTAGCTGGGGATTGTAGGTTGGATCGTATCTGATTGAAATAACGACCTTCTGCTATCGCAACAGGAGTTCGCTTTTGTTAAAAACGCTCTGAAAATATCTGCAAGTATCTGGCGGGCCTGGCTATTCCGGTTGTCCTGGTTGCTCTGGCTGCCAGGATGGGCATTTTTGAGTTTTTTTAGTGTATTTGACGAGCTGCGGTAACTGAGAATGTTTATTTAGATAAAAGTTACACAAAGGTCAGAATAAATTCGATCGGCTACAATGTCGGAAAGCAACTTCTGGTCCACCTGCAAGCTATCGTGGTGTGGCGGTGAAGCAGCCTACCAGGGTTATCGTTCCTCTTGTAAGGCTAAGACATCTAAATTTTCATCTTAGCGCTCTCGTAACGAGAGCGCTAAGATGAAACTTAAGGTGTCTTAGTTTTACGAGAGCTCCTACGTAGAAAGCCCTAAGAGAATGTTAAGGTGTGTAAAAGCTTCAACATAACGAGAGCACAACGATTATAGTTCACGTCTTAGCCTTACGCACCATGAAAAAGAAAATACTAAGATGAAAGGAAAGTTTCTTATCTTGGGACAACTTGACAAACGGAAAACGAAAGATATGAATGCCTTAGCCTTACGAGAGCTTTTATGTATGGTAAAGTGAGTGTTGAGACAAAAGGTTAGCCTTATAAAAAGAGTCATAATACGACGAGAGCGCCAATATATGAAAATGTATTAGTCTCCCGCGAATTTACAAACAAATAACGATAGAACGCCAATATAGTTAATACCTTTCACGAGAGCTAAAAAACGCCCGAATATCGAGAGAACTCAGATGAAATTACGATGCCTTAGCAACACAAGAGCTTTATGATAAAGAGAGTTCTGAAATAAACGTTAAGATACCTAAGTCATAGTATAGTTTTATAAAACAAGCAACGAGAGAGTTAAGATGAAAAGTATTATGTCAAAGCCTTACAGGAGCTATAAAGTAACAACACTAAGATGAAGGTTTATGTCTTCGCCACATGGCTCGTGGAATAACAAGGGCGCTAAAATAAAAGTTGTTCTACTTTATCCATGGAACAACAAGAAGCTGAGATGAAAGTTAAAATATTTCAGTACAAATATATCGAAGAGGTGACCGTTTCGCAAAACCAAGATAAGTGTACGACTTCATAAACCCTGTCATTAGGCTCA
>JAULCD010162909.1:0-10954 GCA_032361085.1 Calliostoma canaliculatum
ATTTTATTCCAAGAAACGTCTTCAATTTTAAGTTGATCGTTAGGTACTTTTGAAAGAGGGTCCTGTGGGGTTGTTTTATTAAATAAGCCATTTATTTACCGGCACCATCCATGGACATTATTTTGAGACAATCACTCGTATAATCACATCTCAGATAACAAAGGAAACTCGGAATAATATCGCCATTTTATTATTAACTTGAAACATGATATCAATTTTGGTAATGAATTCCATCAGAATAAAAACAATTTTTTCCTGGCAGTATGAATCATTTCCTTATATTAGCCCAGGTCAGCACGTGCAACAGTGCGATTACTGCGCGTGAGTCACGTGCATCAAGCCGAGTTACATATCAAGCATTGTAGCGTTACCAATCACCCCTGACAGTGGCCGGATTATGCAGTTGCCCACACACGGTGCGATGCAGGGTTCGTTGGACCAGCGAGTTTGCTTTCAAAATGCCACAATCGTTGTGTAAGGTGCAATGACAGGGGGGAAACTTGTACACAGTGTGAAAAGTGCACAGTTTACAACAATTTTTGCGTTTGTAAACTGAAGCCATTGGCCCAGAGTTATTTACTTTTTTTGCGTTCGTCATGAATAATATTATTATTTCAATTTATGCCACTGTCGCTGACTTTTGCGATTCATTATCGATATATATATATTTTAACAATATTAACAATTTTGACATTTGGTTTTGAGCTTGGTTCACATTCGTATCGTTGTAAGTTGTTTAGTTTAAAAACAAAACAACCAAAAACTACCAAACTTTGCTTTTGTTTTAATGTGTAACTGTGTGGGTTTTTGGATTCGGTTAACAAAAACCAAACACTTTTTTCTGATAATTGCACTTCCGAGAGAAAAAAAAACAAAATAGAAAGTTTTACAACGCATAATTTACAAGTATGTTGAATTTTTTTAACCACGTTTAATTTGTATGCAAATGCCATAATCTTTGCAATGTTTGCACTTTCCATACAATGGCATGATTTAGTGCACAGTTTAGTGAACTGCACAGTTCCCAACTATTTTGGTGTATGTGAACTATCCCAAATATTCTAGTTGTCAGTGGTATAGACTACAGCATTCACAAACAGCTTCAGCAGCTCATCGGTGTCACATCGGTATCTCATCACTGACAGAGATAGTCTCTGATGCTGGCATACACATCCTCTAGAGTTCACCCTAATTCGTTTGAATAGACAATAACCAAGCTGTTTAAACTTCCCAAGCTCAACATCATAACCTACATTCCATCAAAAATTAGCTGTTAGAAATCTATCTTGTGATGATTTGTTTAAACGAGCTCCTATAGGCTTATTTTTAAGTCCTACTAAAATCAATTTGGCACTCTGTGGGTTAAATATAATGAAAGTACTACAGCGTAAACAATAACTTCACTTTAGTTTCATATCTGTTTTTAGGCATTCAGATTGATTTAAAACTGGTTTTAAAAATAGTTTACTGATTTATATTACTAGAGGTTGGTTAATTTTTATTTAAAGTTAAGTATTGTTTTAAATCACATTTTTTAGATATCAATTGCTGTGTTGGTTATAAAATGTAAATTAATTCATATCAGTAAAGTAAACAAAATCTGAGACATTTTATAATTATGGATATTGTGGAATCAGAATTCTTCACAAACGTTGGTTTGCTCATCCATAAACAATAGCCTTTATCGGAACAATCTGAAAGTAAATAGAGTCATTTATATTATAATGTATACAGTTCTTCCTAGCCCTTCTTCACTCAGTGCAACAGACGTCTCTTATGTCAGAACGTATTCGCATGACTGACACGTCCACTTAAATAACATCTAATCTCTCGTCTCAGCAGCGAACGGGCTTCAAGATCACTTCTGTTGCAGAGAATCATATTTTACAGTTTAACGTAAAAAGAAAATTTGAATTTAATGAGATCTGAGGTGGCTAGCATGCACCGCGGGTTCCATGTTTCAAACACTGTTTCATATTTCTCATGTTTCTTGTATTTCCCCGACCTAAAGTGACCATAATTACCATTCCAGCCTCACCTGACGGAACTTAAACAGTATTAAATATCAGTTTTATTAGCCCAATGTTTACATCATATTGCAGTAACATCGCTTAAAAATTGTGATAAAGTTCTCGAGTTTACTTTTCCTTTGGTACGATCGTATTGCCTCGCTGTGTCAACAGATTTATTAGTTTTTTTTATAAACTAAGCTCGGGAAAACATGAAATGTGATCGTCCTCGTATCTACAGGACTGACTGACTGAGTTTGGGTTTAACGCCTGCTTCACAACTACTGGTATTTCGCCGACGGAAAAGCTACAGGAAGCGCCATATGGCTGCAGATAACGACTTTTAAAACGAATATTAAAAGTAAAGAGAGCGATTAAGAGGCCAATTGCTTTGGATTGCAGTATTAAAATCGCTGTAAACTTATTTACTTTGCCAAACACAAACGAAAAACAATTGTTTACAAATGTCGAAAATATTGTAAACTGTAAACTTCCCAACAAAACAAAACTTTTTAAGTGCACATATTACAACGGGTTTAGCATGTTAGGATGTTTGGGTTACAAATGCCGAAATCGTTATCATGGACTGTTGACAACGATTTTGTCCTTTTTGTATACAATTTCAAAAACAGTATTTTGTTGAAAAATTACAGTTGATAACCCTTTTAGTATTTCCATTGGAAAATAATTGTATATAAATTATTTAGAAGATTTCCATTGGTTTGGTGAGATCAAACCAAAGACCATCTGCTGAATAATTTCTATACATTTTTGTCTAGTGTTTTTAACGACATTTATTGGTCCACTGGGAGTTTGAGATGAGACAGTAAGATAGGAATATTAACTGATGTGAGGATAATGAAACCCGAGGAGACCAACAACACCATGTAATGTATGAAGATTCATAAAGTTGTCAAAACATGATAAAGACTGGAGATTGTAAGGGAGATGAAAAAAGTAACTGAATGTGAAATGAACTTAGATTAAATATGCTGTACTTAATGTTTGCAAAAAGGGACTACCAAAGCTGGAAACATGAAAAAGTGCGTATTCCAATTTCTAGATCTTTTTGCAAATGATTTTCTACACTTTTACTCTCTACAATGCCATAAATTGTATGTCGGATTGAAGGTACTGACATTTCTTGAATTGTTTCAAAATTGTTAATTCATATTCACAAATATTGTTAATTCTTGTAAATGCCAATCAAGAACCTAATAATATTACTGGCACCACGTTGGTTAAGCCTATAACATACACATCTTTGATTTAAACTCATTGTTTCAGTATTTGTTTCAGATGCACGAGGCCAATGTCTTCAGTTTACAAATGCAAAATTCGTTGTAAATTAGGCAGTAATGCGAAGCTAACAGCAATGTTAGCATTTGTAAACCAAACCCACTGGCTCAGTGTTGTGAGCGGTGTTGGTTTGTTGCAAACTATCAACTGTAATGTGAACCACTCGATTGTTAACAATCTACGATGTCAACTTAAGTAAGAATTACAGGACCCCGTTCCTCAAAGCGATCTTAGGCTAAGTTGATGATAAGTTATTTTTGAAACTATGTCTTGTTGAGTAATTTCTCATCATTAGCTTACGACTGTCGTAGCCAAGAAATTGATTTAGCCTTAGATCGCTTTGAGGAACGCCCTGAACAAAACGTTTATTTAATAATAATAAAAACAGGTACATGTCAGTACAAACCAGCGTTATTGTGTAACACAGGTGAAATGACGCAGAACTGCATCAGATAGGATTTGAACGTGACTCATGCATCATGGCGACCCTGCCACAGTGGAACCTGACAACAATCTAACCCCATTAGAGGACAACAAATGCTATCGAAATTAGAGACCTTTTAGACCAAATTTTAACATTGACATCACTGACAAAGATTCCAGAAAACGTCATGCACTTTGCCATCCCAGGAGGCCATGCCAAATTTTGTCTTTGACAGAGCCAGGTCCGGTACTCATCTCCATCCCCTTTAACACTGGACCAAATGGTTTAGTTTAAAAATACAAAAATCGTTGTAAAATGTGCACTTTCCAACTAAAAACTTGTTTTTCGTTGGAAAGTACACAATTTATAACGATTTTGGTATTTTAATGCAAACCATTATGTTAAGTGTGTAACCTCTGATTTGTGGTCAAGTTTTTAACTTTTATAATCATTAACAAGATTTGTCACCGGGATCTCTGTGTTGTTGAGGTCACTGGCACCCTCTTGACTGTGCAACTGACACAGTTTTATTGATGATGAAGTGAAGAGCTCATAATAGCAGGCTATTGTCTGGGAGACATTGTTAAAGACATCAGAATCTGGCCTGTTTAATGTCTCCTCAACCCCTAGCCTCGTTATCGCTGAACTGGTTCTGCGTGTATGCTCTTCGCCACCAATGACTCCCTCGGTTTGTAGCATCTGTTATTCACAGACGTCTAACAATAAATGGAACAATTTCATATTGGTAGAATGTTGAGGGATTGGTAATGCTGATTAAGTAATAGACGACAGGCGTTATCAATCACATTCAATGGCTTTAATGATTACATAAAGGCGAGTGATTACATTTGATATCTTAATGATTAAGTCCCTGGCTGTTGTTATTGAGTGGTGTTTTTGAACAAAGCCAGATCGTTAAGACGAGACAGAAATAAGAGAGAAGAAAAACAGTCACAGACGAATATCGAAAAGAAAAACATGAGGGCTGGTGGGTCAATGATATTGATGGTATATCAGAATGATAAGTAGTCGTTTGTCGTGGAGCTCGGGCAAATAAGCTTAGGCTCGAGATTGACGAGGGTTTGTCAAACTATAAAGGGTATTTGTATTTATCATTGTCTGGGCAAGAATTGGAGCAAAGTGGTAATATATCATTTACTTCATTAGACCAATGGATTGTGTTTTCAAATGCCAAAATCGTTGTAAACTGTGCACTTTCCAAAGAAAAACAAGTTTTTCTTTGGAAAGTACACAGATTACAACGATGTTGGCATTTGTAAACCGAGCACATTGACCTTGTAAACTGTGGACTTCCCAAAGAGAAATATGTTTGTATACTGAACCCATTGGCCCTCGGATATTTACCGTGCAGAGTGTAACATAGTAAATATATCACGTTGAGTGTAGTGGTTCATATATATTCTTTATAGTCTTTATAGTCACGATGCTAATTCCTTCCAAAACATAAATCATTATTTTGCTTTAATTTTAGTTATATCATGCGTATATTCTGATATAGCGCGAACATATCTTGTATTGTTGATACGTTTAGTTAGCTGTTTTGTTTTATATATTTCATGATAAATTAAACGTGTTGGGTTTTTCACAAAATGAAAAGAAATGCATGTTTACGGTTTTTATAGGAGTTAACATACTGACTTTAAAATCATTTACTTGTAAAATTGTAGTAAGAAACCATTATTTTATCACATTCACTTTAAAAGCAATAATATAGTATTGTGTTTAATTTCAATAAAGACAAATCCCCTTAAGCCTTATTGTCAGAAACAAGGCATCAAATATTTTGCTACTATTTGTTTTCACAAATATTACCTGATTACCTGATAATTAATGGTTCAGACATGTGACGTACAAACAAACTTAACTTCTTTAAGGTGTGAAAACAATTTATATCCACATTACAGAGTTAACACTGAACATTTCCTTAATTATTCTAATCACTTCTGCATGCCGTTTAAAAGATAGAATATATGTTAATTGCGTTTTTTGTAAGGTTCAATTATGTCATTTATGATAATATAGTCAATATACAGTTTTTGACACAGTATAAGTGAACAGTTTATGCAAACTATTTGGGCTAAAACGTCATAAGTTTGCTCTCTAAAAACGTTAAAAACGTAGCATATGTGGAACATCAACACCAGAGACTGTTCCTAATGTAATATCCATGGACACAGATCCCTTTGAACATTAAGACAATGCTCATATAAAATGCATGTTGGATCATAAAAAAACGTCCTGTTCAACAGACATGTGCTGGGGAAGGTACAGGTGCCCATTTATCTGACATTTCTCTCAATTTTAGTGATATTATTATTGCTAATACCCTTTAGAATGCTAAACATATGTCCGTTTAGATGTCCATAATCCCACCCTAAAAAACGGTTGAAAGCCTGTTATGGTAATTTGTTTCAATTTTCGAAGAGGTTCATTCTGACAACACTGTGCTTTCCCCTTCAATTTTCAGGCCCCCGTTCCTCAATGCGATATTAGGGTTAAGATGATCGTCAGCGATTTTTGATACAGTGTCATGTGGAGTTGTTTTTCATTATAAGCTTACGACTGTCGTAGCGCAGAAAGCGAATTGGAACCGGTGCCAAATGGCACCGGTCCCAAAGCGATATCTGCCCAACGACAGTCATAAGCCAATGTTATATTTTAGCACTTATGGTCAACTTAGCCATAAAATCGCTTGTGGAACGGAGCCCAGTGTCGTTAGGCATTAATAGTTATAAGATTGTTTTCCAAATGTCGGTATCGCTGTGTATAATTAAACAGTATTGAATTGCACAGTTATTGATATTTTGTTTCATTTAGAGTAAGTGACATATTCTTTGCCGCCGCTTGGGCAATCTTAAAGTCATTAGCAGAATCTTCGTAATTACTTTTTGGTTTCCACATTGCTAAATCATGGTTACTAATTTTTGTTTGAAACTCGCGTTTTGCAAACAAAGCAAGTTAACGACATAGTGTGTTTTTCTTCAAATTATCCTTCTTTGCATCACATTGTCTCCTTTTGGCGTGTGTTTAACGGCTTTATTTATTACCATACTATGCCATGTTCATTTCAATTATTTTTGAACTTTTAAAAGTATATGTGCATGATATGTGATTGAACAAACAATAAAACACGAAACTCATTTATGTGTGCACATAACGTCCACTGCCACCCCTATAAGGTCTGTCCACATTGTAAAACAACTTTCGTTCTGTAATTTTTGAAAACCCACTGTCATGACCATTACAAATATCCGAACCCATTTAATTGTATTATACCTTAAAGTGCGAAAGCCAACATTTGGCTGTATTTGTGTAATTATAATAACCACATAAAGCTGTTATAAACCAATCCTGCGGTGATTTGTTTAAAATAGCTCTGTGAAAAGAACTACCAAAAAACTCGGTTTTCAACACCACGGATTTAAGTCTTTACAATAAAAAATCATCACTTTAAAAAAATATTTCCGTTAAAATTTGAACATATTTCAAATTCTACATGAACATATCATTTATTATATACTATTTACTTTTGGTTGAGTGTAGGCCCGTGGCTGCTAACTAAGTGCGGCGCAGAGACAACGCTTTTATTGAAGAAACGCTTCACTTGAGCCAGGATTCCCTTTTAAACCCAGCGCAAATATTTTGTTCTGAGCAACCTTATTAGATTTGTAATAATTAGATTGCAACAATAATCGATTAAATGCTTACTTTGTAAACAAATTAATTAGCGTTCCTTGCATTGAGTATACTTGTTTAATTCTTTAGTTCTTGTTTAACTGATATTTATGAAGTATTTATTGTTTTAATCACAATGCCCTTTGTATTTCATTATTTTAAATTTAGCTGTTAAACATCTACCATGCAATAATCAATTTAAAAAGCGTTCCTATCGTGAAAACACATTGTTTAAAAAAATACAACACGATATTTCACAGCACAAAGTTTTCAGCGGTTTAGGATACACCAACCCAAGTTCCGCTTTCTGAGAGTGGGGAGTCTTATTCGTTAATTATTTGCATTTTTATTAGATTACGGTTGTTTCTAAAGGAAGGGAGACGGGGATATTTTATGTGTTTGATTTGAAATTGCATTGTCTAGTTTAGTGTAGTATTGACTTGGTAGTAGGGAAAGTTGAAACAATGTCAAACAAAAACAACAACATGTGTTTGGCTTTTTATTACCAATAAAACATGTTTATGTATTGTACCGAGTTATTTTTTAGTGGCAGTAACATAGCCAAGATGTGTATCTGGGTTTTAGATCAGTACTCGACGTTTCTTGTCTGCCCTGTGTACAATAAACTCTTCATCAAGATGGCCAGACATAGCAAATGCCTACGTTTCAGATCTAAACTTGCCAGGGGATATCATCACTTCATTTATTAGTCCCAATCTGTTTCAAATTCACTCGTTATGACTATGTCTTTATTTCTCTCACGAAAACTTAAGACTGGTTTTCCCACGAGATGGCGTCTTACGAAGTTAACAGTTTAAGAGGTGCAAGCAGGGAGTTGTGTCTCATCGTTTCCACCAACCAAGGCCATGCTCATCTGACGACCAGCTCCCCAATGACAGCGACGACAGATGGCGCTTTAACGGGGTCATGTGATAACCCCAAAACGTTGGCATCAATGTAACCGCCATTGACAAGAAGTCAGTCACGTGGAAATTATGGCTGCCTTGGGACTTCCGGAAGATTAGTTCCTCGCACGTTTGAGGAGTGAAGGCGAGTCTTTGGTGACCTCCTGACACTGATCGTTATGCAATGTGCTGCCTGCACACCCTAGACATTGTTGTGCGATCATTCCAATATATGTAGAGAAAGCCAAGTGTGTGACTTGGAGTACGGGGTCACGTCACTAGACGTAGACGTAGACGTAACACTGGTTATGCTACGAATATTCATCAAAGGCAACATACACTGGTGCAATATGTTTAGTTTACAAATCCCAAAATAGCTGTAAACTAAAAACTTTGTTAAGAAAACATTTTTACAAATACCAACAAACTGTGTACTCTCCAAAGAAAAAACTGTTTACAACGATATTTTTAATAGGCATTTAGAAGTTGATGTTCAAATATATTCAAGACTATTATGGATGTCAACTTATTTTTATTGCGTACACAGCGTTTCTGGGATTTGCCTTGTACCTTCGTTACGAAGGGGCAGGCAAAGCCCAGATACGTTGTGTACAGAATAAAAAGAAGAAGTGAACAGCCATACTAGTTTTGTCATTTAGTTTACAACGAATTTAGTATAATTTTGTGGAAAGTGCACACTTTTACAACGATTTGACATTTGTAAATTAAACCCAGTAGTCCAGTGGTATATTCTTCTTTAGTATTAATAATACTCTTAATTGCACATATTTTGATATAACTACTCGTGATACATATCTATCCATAGTTACGTATGTAGAGTCTTTATATCAGCACATTGTCCTTGAGGCGCAGTAAGTTTATATGGCCAACTCATAGATAAGAAGTACATAAGATGGAAATAAAAACAGGCTTGTTCGTTAACACTATATAAAGTAAATTTTCTTTTCACACTACTGACAACCAAATACCACTAAAACTTCAGGTTACAGTTCATTGAAGGAGTATAAATCCAAAGATGAAGTCATCTTAACCGCGACGAACAAACTAACATAAAAAGACCTGGACTCAGCATCACTCCTTGTGGTATTCCAATCACTTCGCCGCTGAGTTTGTCATCACGAACTATGTTTATTGCTAGTTGAGAGAAGTAATTTCAAATTTATTAGATGTTTTTTCTCTTGTTTGGCTATGTCGTGAGCAGTTACAGATAAGTAGTTTACCGCTCCCTGCAGAGACGCTAGAGTCTACCACTCTTTAGTATCTGGTTCACCACGCTCCGCATCACGCGCTTCATCGCTAATCTATTTGCACTATGCAGGGATGACTATTGCAGGCTCCTCGCAGCGGTGTAGCGATACCCGCTAGTAGATAAAGTAGGGGGAACAACAAAAAGAGAAGTTTTTTCTGCTTTTTCCTTTGTAAGATGAAGACTTCGAACATTGTTCACCTCTTAAAACGACGATTCCGGTTCATCTATTGCTCAGAATTCACACAAACCTACAAACAAAGTACATCTATTTTTGAGACATAGCACATTATTAAGGAACTATTTATGTCAATTGCCTTTTCATTGCCAGATGAATACGACTTTTAAAAAATGATTCATCGCTAGCATATTCTTAATTATTGTGTCATATTAACATCATAATAACACATTTATTCGAAGAAAATATCCTTTGGTAACCATTATTAGCTGGTTCTACAAAGCTCTTGTATAGCTGATACATTCATACATTAACACTAACATTTTTATAACTTGTAACTAATTCCCGTTCCAGAAATAGCTCTCATACGGCAAATACGTCTTAAAACTCTTATCTTAGTGCTCTCGTTAGCTCTCATGAGGCCAAGACGTCATAACTTTCATCTTAGCGCTCTCTTTACCTTTCGTGAGGCCAAGATGCCATAACTTTCATCTTAGCGCTCACGTTAGCTCTCATGAGGCCAAGACGTCTCAACTCTTACCTTAGCACTCGTGTTACGAGAGCACTAAGATGACAGCTGAGGTGTCTTGGTTTCATAACTGTTCTGTGATACGGGACCCGGCCTGAATCAAGAATCGAAAGAATAATAGCACATCATAAAAACAACAAACAATAAAAAATATAGTTAAACAATGCCATGCAAAGGAAAATAATTTCTTTTATCAACATACGAGGTTCGTACCTGTTGAGTACCTATCGGGGTCTGTTAAGAAGCCAGTAATGCTTCGTGATTATGACAGTTTTCAATGTTTACGATTTGATTGATAAACATTTTTCTAAGCATCATAATACTATTATATAATAACATCTGAAAAGGGTTTTTATTCTTACTGAAGTCAGTATAAAGTGTGAGGAGCAAGAGTTTGGTTTCTAATTCCGTCTTAAGAGGTTTTGCTGAAAACCCTATCGTGTGTTAATTTCTGTAAAAGGGCTCCTTTGTCGGGCTTTTAAAACAATTTACCACAGGACATATATTAACACAGCAAATCCTTAAGCTTCACTTACCCTAATTCAACACTAAGATCTAATACTTTAACCATTACCGTGCGGCTCCCGGAAATATCCGGGTCAGGCTGTTAGCCTGACCCGGATATTTCCGTGAGCCGCATGGACAAA
>JAULCD010163019.1:0-10953 GCA_032361085.1 Calliostoma canaliculatum
CTCTCTCTCTCTCTCTCTCTCTCTCTCTCTCTCTCTCTCTCTCTCTCTCTCTCTCTCTCTCTCTCTCTCTCATTTTGAGGAACCGGCTGCTGATTATTGAAAAGATTGTTCTGAAAGAATACAAAGGCGTGCGAGAGCTTCACTAAGTATTGAGTTTTCAACTGAAGACAAACAAAATGAATATTTCAGAACTTCGATGATTTGCAAACACAAACACAACTATATAGTTTACACAAGAAAGAACAGAAGAACAATACAAAATGGAAGTGTCCCGCGTCATAGACTAGAATACAAATACAAATATTAACTCGGGAGAATCATCAAAATCATTATATGTTAAGACAGATTCCATTGGCGTTCGTGAGGACTGAGCACGCTGAGGACAGTCAGAACTCTAGATCTGCTGCATCTATCTGATACGTGATACTGACAACATGTTTATCAGAATAGCCTGTTTGACAGTGGCACTTTTCGGTAAGTTTTGTTTTAGTCTTGTACATACATGTTTCTAGGTTCTTTACAATCAAAAACAGCGTCTTTGGGACGGTGTGTGTTGTTGGGTTGTCTTTGGGACAGTGTGTGTTGTTGGGTTGTCGGTCAGAAAACGTAATTGTAATAAACATAATTTAAACTATGTTTAAATACATAATTCGTAATCTTTAATGGCAATTTAGAATTTGTGTAGGAATATAACAAAGTTGCTAATGGCTCTCAAGTTCTGTTTTGTCTATAGCACAATTGTTTATTTTGCAGTGGTAGTTTTCGATAAGTTTCATTTGATATTTGTATTTTGTTTTCTACATAATTGAATAATGTTTGTTGGGGTCTTGTTGTTGTTTGGTAGTCTGTTAGAAAGTAATGGTTGTAACTATGTTTCAGTTATGTTTACAATACATACAGTGGGACAGTGTGTATTGTTAGGTTATAGGTCAGGAACATAATTGTAATAAACATAATTTAAACTATGTTTAAATACATAATTGGTGATCTTTAAGGGCCAAATAGAAGTTGCGTAGGAACATAACAAAGTTGATTATGCCTTTCAAGTTCGGTATTGTCTTCATCACAATTGATTACTTTGTAGTGGTAGTTATCGGTCAGTTTCATTTAATATTTGTATTTTGTTTTCTGTATAATTAAAGAATGTGGGTTGGGGTTGTGGGTTGCAACTATATTTCAGTTATGTTTAAAATAGATACATAACTCGTCGCAAAAATATTTTCGAAACAATCCTGAATGAAAAACCACAACGTTACTCTACAAGACCACATTATTTTTTGGACGTCACCTGACGTAAAATTATAGCTTTGTGAGCAAACCAGTAAAACGGTCAGGGCCCCGTTCCGCAAAGCAATCTTTGTTTTGAGTTGTTTCTTATCATAGGCGTATGACTGTCATAGCGCAGATATCGCTTTAGAACCGCTGTCGAATGGCACCAGTTAAAAAACGATCTCTGCGCTACGACAGTCGAAAGCCAGTGTTATATTTTAGCACTTACATTCAACTTAGCCGAAGATCGCCTTGAAGAACAGTTTTCCGGACAACAATTGCTGTCAGACTCTTCAGATTTTCACTGTTTAGGCTTTTTAAGTGATACGCCAAACTTAGCAGCAATCACTGGATAAAATATGTTTATAATATGAATGTCATCAAACTGCATGATGGAGTTATAGTTATGGATAGTTGGATGTAGACTAAAATATTTTAAAATATATATATTTCTAGCAGCATTATAGGCTTCACCAACATCACTGGGTGAAATAAATAGGTTTCAGCAACTAAAATATGGATTTTTCTTAAGAAGTTAACGCTTGTTTCCACTGCACTAAACTTTTTTTTTTTTTATTAATTAACCAATTTGAAAACTTAAAATAATCAAAGGTTTACCTACTTTAAGCTACTGTTTTGTTTGTTTTTAATTTCTCCAGAACTTTGTGAGAATAGAAACAAACATATGCATTGCAGTTTAAAACTATATATTACAAGGCTCCAGTTAATATGTTTGGACAAATGAGTATTTATGCAATATTTAATTACTATTGGGTACTCAAAATGTGCAATCAACAATTCATTAAATATGGATTTTCCTTAAGTAGTTTACGCTAGTTTCCACTGTACTAAACTTAGTTGTTTTTTTATTAAATAACCAATCTGAAAACTTAAAGTAATCAAACGTTTATCTACTTTAATCTACTGTTTTGTTTTTAATTTTCCCCAGAACTTTGTAAGATTAAAAACAAACCCGTTCATTGCAGTTTAAAACTATATATTACAAGGCTCCAGTTAATGTTTCTATGCAATATTTAATTACTATTGGGTACTCAAAATGTGCAATCGGTAATCCATTTCTTCCTCTTTTTGTGATATATTAGGTATTTTTATTGTTTCTGCGAAGCGTTTGGTACAAACACAAAATGTTATGCATGCATCTCATCAATTCCTTCTTGATGACTAATACAACTTTACAAGCTTGAAAGATTTGATAGGTTTTTAAACTTGGTAAAATTGTTGCTGAACTTATATAAAACATGTTATATATTTAGAGTAACACGATCTTAAAAATATGACGATTCTGTTACGTTTCCCGTTTGTATTGTTAAATCTTGTACGAACCCAAATCCTCAATGACATGAGGCACACAATCGTCAACACTGACTCCGGAAAAAGGTATAGAAAGTATTAATAGGATCGCCTATGGTTTTCTGAGACTTATATTGGAAATCTCATTAAACCAATAGAAATCCGCTGAATAATTTCCATACATTTTTTTATTGTGTGAGCAGTCCAGCAAAGTTTGGCACTGTTAATGGCAACACCATGTTACATAACCGAATGCATAGACATACTACTGCTGTATATAAGTTAACTATAGCGCACAATCATCATTACCAAAATAATTATCCTGATGTTTTACTTGTTGATTATGCTCACCTAGCGGTTTGTTAAAATGTTCAACAAATTTTCTCTTTATGCTTGAGTTGAAATGTCATGCACTACATGTCGCGGATCTGCTCATATGAACATTGTTACAAAACTAGTATTGAACCCTCAATTGATGTACAGATGCGTCCCAAAAGTTTGTTTCTTTTACTAACTTTACATAAAACGTAGGTTTCACAAACTTTCAATTACAAAACAAAATACACTAGACTGTTGAAAACACTGTATGTCTAAATCCCTGTTTCCTGTTCCGGTAATCTCGAGGGTTGCTGAACCTTAACAGGTTAAGGCTGGCCTTTGACATGATGGGCTCTGTTGTCACTGGACCTTAACAAGTTTCAAGCTATTAATGCCATCGCATGTCCTTTTCGTGCTGAGAGGCGTCATAAAGTCTGCCATGTCCAGGCAGTGGAAGTCTGTCCAAGCTTAAAGGCTTTATCTAACTGCCAATAGTTGGACCCTCCCTCTGAGAGACTCCAGGTTCTAGACAGTGTGTCCAGGCTGAGATTTAATTTAGTATTCATTTATCTAAGCCTGCCTTAACTTTTTTTGTCCTGTTAACGTTGACCCTTTAACCGTGGCACCACAGGTGTCACTGTGTTACACTCGCCCCATTCTTGACAGAAATCTTTCATGTAAGATTTCTCCTGAAGGGTAATTATAAATTTTAAACATTATTGCTTATACGGCGAGTTTTACAGTTACAAGGTTGCAAGTGGAGTATTTTACGTTATGTACAATTAATAATTTTGCAAGTAGAAACTTAACGTTATGTACAATTAACATTTTACTAGTAACACACTCATTATATAATATACATCATATGTCCATGCTTGTAAGTTAGGATGAATGCTGCCCTGGCGCGATTCGCCTTCGTATCAGCATTACTCATTAGTAACACCAGTAGCAACATTCAACATTAGTGTTCACTGCCCGTCCTTGGGCCATTTAGTTGCACTATGTGTCCCGGAGTATCCCACGTGCACAATTTGAGATATCCCACACAGTAATCAGGAACAATGTCATTCTGTCACATCGCGCGTCCATCCAGTAAGGTGCCTGTTGGTCCCGGGATCCTCAGTTGAGCCATCTCTCTTCGGCGACTTGTCGGGCTTGAATGTAGGATAAAGTCTCCTAATCAGCGGGACAGGTTTCTCCTGGACCGGATCCGGACGTTGGTTCAAAAGAGGTGCCGAGGGAGCAGCTCGGGCAGCGGAAACTTCGCCTTAGGTTTCAACCGTCACTATCTCGAACTCAGGGCGATGAACCATGATTTCTCCTCCATGTCTCCTGCAATGGGCTAACCAGGGTTTGGCAATTTTGGCGTACACTATAATCCCCAATGTTATAACTGTCAGAAGTAATATTACCCCTACCACGTGTTTCCAGTTAATCTTTTTAGATTCTACCTTTTTGGTTTTTAAATTTGTTAGTTCTGAAATGAGGTGACCCATAGGAATGCTTTTTAAGTCTTGAAGCTTAGCTGGTATTTCAGTAGAGTTTAACTTCCCAACTAATTGATACAATGGTTTCCATAACAAAAATTTAGATATGTTAGGAGCGTGTGCTAACTGAACAATATTATCTCGGAACTCGGGCTGACTCTCATTATGATAATAGGGTACTAAGGTCAAATGATCATTTGATGCTGAGCACGATGAATTCAGTTTAATTACCCCTAAAGGAGGAGATACAATCAATGTATCAGTTTTCACTGATGCGTGCTCACACACTACGGTGAAGTCAAGATGCTGGCTAGTGGTAACTACCCACTGTCCCGAGGTCAAATATTCAGCCATGGGCAAGATATAATTTGGTTTCACCTCTGCTTGACACAACTTTTCCACCTTAGTCTGATCTTTCATATACAAGGCAATTACACATAGTTGGCTTAGATTGATTGGGTAGATTGGACTTTGAATGTGACAATAACTTGTCATTGGGTACATACAAGCTTGGAGCTCGGGGGGGTCCAACAACGCATACTTGGTGCGTGCTACATCTACCGCAATCACATCAGTTTCTAGCCTATAGTTTGCGACCGTATTGCGTCTACTGTTAATACTCTTATCTTTAATTGACATTGGTAATGGTAAATTGTGAGCCTGATAAATTCCTAATTTACCCCCAGTATCCAAAAGAGGTATGGGAACAATAATTAAGATTTTGTTTCCTTCAAACATGGTATCACAGGTAAGAGTTTTATAGAAGATCCATAAATCTTTTTCTGGATCACCTGCTAATTGAAATCTCGAAGGAAGATTCAGTTTAATGTCTTTTAATAGTGCTAGTAGGTTTGGAGGGGTGATAGTACTAGGCAATAGACGTCCCAGGGCTAAAATGTTTAGCTGTAACTGAAGATGTTCAATGTACGACAGCAGATTTTGCAACACGCCCCTTATTTCTTCTATCACTAGTCCTATCTGGAGATAGACTTTGGTAGACCACTCTAACCTGACTATCCTATTGGTAAGACTCATAGTGACACTAGCTATTTTTACTTCTACTTCCCCAAGTGTATCTATTATATCGTTGATGGTGTGTCTATTTTGAGATACTTGTACTCTGGTCATACTTAATAAGGAAAGGTTTTCCTTTACTACGTGTGTCAAACCCAATTGGTTATTAGCCAATTTACGTATGTTTTTCCTAATAGTATTAAGGTCACCTTCTGATACCGTACCAAATAGAAAGCTTAGCACCCTCCCAACAAAGGGTAAGAGGGAACGTTTTTGGTCTGCAACCTGCCATATTCTTTAAACTTACGTCTTAAGTTTATAAGAGTTGTATTTAAGCCCTCAACTTCAGTATCCAGTTTAGTGTACATCCCTACGATCCCGGTCAATCATTCAGAGTGATAACGACTAAGCAACTGCCTGATAACCGGCTGACCTGATCTATATCATTTGCACATTTTGAAATGAATCGTTCATACGCATGTAAATCGAGGATAAATGTGACTAGCCATCGTGACCTGGTGGTAGTTATTTCATTCAACTTTTAGAATATTACGTTTTCGAACATAATGCTACCACTGGTTAAACCCAACAAGCAACAGAACAGAGGTTGCTTCATGCTCTGGAAGAGATAACCATAAACATAAATAAGCGTAAGAAACCTTAAATAAATAACATAAAACTGAAACATTGCACCCGAATTCTCATCAACTAAGTCTAATCTAGAATTATGTACATTCAAAGTGTTGCTTGGTTCCTGTGAAGCCATTACAGCAGACCAACCATTGCCTTTAGCAACTATTTTACTTTGTTGTTGTCGGTTTGGGATATAGTTTGTGTATGAAGAGCATCTATCATCATGTCTTCATTGTCCTCTAAGTGACCATCAGGTTAATCAGATGTGTCACTCAAGGTCATGCCTAAGTGATCGTCTTTCGTGTCGTGATCATCTTCTGTGTCGGTCCTTGCGTTGTGTTTTTTCCCTGGCCTTTAAGCGTTTGGATAGTTCGGCCAGTGGGATGTCTTCCTCTTCTTCTGAGTCAGATCATTCATGACGGAACCGCTTGGCAATATTATGCAAAGGATCAAACTTGTCTGCAAAGTTTTCTTCATCGGTACTAGAATCAGACGGCGAAACGGCATATAGTGCTTTTCTTTGGAGTTTCTTCTGGTCATTCTTTGGTGACTCCCACTCAATTTTGGCTACCCGCAAATGTTCTGCATGAGATTTTGTGGTTGTCCCATCCAGCTGATTGCGCACCACAAACGTAACTGGCGTGGTTTGCTCTATGACGCGGTAATAAGGCTTCCATTTGTTTTGCAGCTTGCTTGTTCTTTGGTGGTGTCTAAGGTATACGGGGTCACCAACCTTGATTCCGTGTGGTTCACGACCTCTGTCAGCATACTTAGCCTGCCGGCGTTTCGCTTGTTTCATGCGTCGGTGGACGAGCACAAAAAACTTATGTTTCTGTTCGAGAGCAATTTTGTGTTCGTCTTCACCTGCATACTTACGTCTGGGCTGGAGGAGGCTATCAACAGGTAAAACAACATCTCGGTTGTAAAGAAGGAAGAATGGGGAGAATCTGGATGATTCACTCACGTTGAATCTAATAGCCGCTAACGTCTGGTTAAGGTATAGATCCCATGTGGCCATGTTGTCCTGTATTTTCTTTGCAAGGACATCATGCAAGGTACGATGAAACCTCTCCACTCTACTGGTAGCCTGGGGGTGATAAAATGAGGTGGTCACATGATGTACGTCCAGTGTCGCTAATGTCTCTCGAACAACCCTGTTAACGTTCTCGATTTCATTGTCCGTAACTATTTGTAGAGGTGAGCCAAACATCTCTTCTATTAGGAGATGTGCCACAGTGTCTGCTGTTTTGTCTGGGACCGCAAAAGCCTCAGGCCATCCACTGAAATGGTCTACGAAGCTAATGATGTTCTTGTTTCCTGATAATGATTTTGGATAGGGTCCCGACAAGTCCATACTGAGCTTTGCAAAAGGGTATGGTGGTATATCTGTCTCCTGTAGTGGCGGCTTCTTGCCCTTCAATGATCGAGATTGACAAGTGATACATGCTGATACATGAGCATAGAGGTGCTTAAACATGTTCGACCAGTAATACTTGGGCTTCAAGGCATCAAAGGTCTTGTCTATTCCTATGTGCCCATTGTTGTCATGATACTGCGTGATAAGGTGCTTTCTGAGCTGATCCGGCACATACAACCTTGTGACAGGTTCATCGTCGACACTGGTTATGTAATACAGCAAGTTATTCATCATGATAAATTTCTTGAGACTTGATTTATCTCCCTGTCCCTTTTCTAGTTGAGTACAAATCTCTCTTATCTCACCATCCTTAGCCTGTTCAGTGACCATGTCAAATTCATAGTCCTCAGGGGTCGGCTTTGCTGTTTGGTGTTCCTCGGCTTGGCAACTGGCATACATTTTTGGGTCAAAATTGGCAGAATCAAAGGCATTGATTTTCAGGCTCTTGTCACTTCTGTCGATCTCTACATCGCTGTCATCTGCCCGGGGCGGTATCCCATCAGATTGAACTCGAGACAACAGATCTGCACAGGTATTCTCAGTTCCTGCAATGTACTTAATGTTGCAGTTGTATTCTGCAATGCCTAGAGCCCACAGCTGGACTTTTTTTTATTTTGCATGGGGTAATCCAGCAAGTATTTTAGAGGCTTGTGATCCGTTTTCACCGTAAATTTGGCATTATGGAGATAGTGGTCCAACTTCTGCAGCGCAAAGTAGATTGCATAAGCCTCTTTCTCAATTGTGGCCCACCTGGTCTGAGTGTCACTCATCAGCTTGTGAGAAAGAAAATGAATTGGTTTCTCGATTCCGTCATCACCTACTTGAGCGAGACTGGCTCCAATACAGGTATCGCTGTCATCTGTGTATAGGATGTATGGCTTGTTTGGGTCTGGGTATGTTAGAAGTGGTACCACGGTCAAGCTTTTCTTCAGATATTCGAAGGCCTCCTGACATTCCTGGGTCCAGCTGAACCTGGCATATTTCTTCGTCAGCTTGATAATTGGTTCGGCTATCTTAGAAAAGTTTGGGATGAAACGCCTATAGTAGCTGCACATCCCAATGAAGCTACGTACCTCTTTGACAGTTGTTGGGGTACCCATGGACTTCCACCTTCTTGGCGTCTGGTTTAATTCCATCCTTGTTGATGACACACCCTAAGTAGTCAGTTTCTAACTTAGCAAAAGTGCATTTGGACAGTTTTAACTTTAGGGAATGTTGCCGAATTCTATCAAACACCGTCTGAATGTGGGTTAAGTGTTCCTCCAATGTGCCCGAGTATATGAGGATGTCGTCCAGATAGACAAGGGCATAGCCTTCCAGGTCCTGCAGTACTTCGTTCATCAACTCCATGAAGACAGAGGGGGCGTTACATAACCCAAATGGCATGACAGAGAACTCAAACAGTCCTCGGTGGCATGCAAAGGCTGTTTTTTCCTTGTCTTCTTCGTTTGTCTTGATTTGCCAATACCCCGACTTCAAATCCAACGTGGAAAAGTATTTCGCCTTGTCCAATTGCGTCAGGATGTCGTCAATCAAAGGAAGAGGCGTGGAAATCGTCGGGTGATTTTGTTCAAGGACCGGAAGTCAACACAAAAGCGTTTACTACCATCCTTTTTGTCAACTACTACCACTCGGAAACTCCAGGGAGATCGCGACCGCTGAATGATGTTTGCATCCAACATTTCATTTATGGCCTTGTCAACATCTCGTCGTTTGTTGAGGGGTGTACGGTATGGCTTCATTCGTATTGGAGGATGGTCGCCGGTGTCGATCTTCATGGTCGTGGTGTCAGTGTGCCCCAGGTCCATGTCGCTTGTGGCAAAGATGTCTCTGTTGTTGTTGACTAGGCGTTTGAACGTAGCCAAGTGTTCCGGTGCTGCATCAACTTCACTCGTCAAGTCTCCTGTGTTGTTGTTACTCGTTCCAGTTGGTAGGTGACTCCTGGGAACTAGATTAGCTTCAAGAACATTTTCCAAACGACCAACAACACAATCTTTCTTTAGTCTGAATGTTTTGTTTGTGCTATTGACAATCATGATTGGTATTTCTGAGCTTTTATTTAACTTAACTATAGAATTCCCAACCATGAGCCCTGGCTCAGATGCTAAATAGCCCGTCTCTACTCCTGACACTTGACACACTGAACATTGTTCAAAATATGAAGTTCGTTTGACCTTTACCCGACATATGTTACAACTCTGTTGCTTGACGATTGTGTCGCTTGATAAGCGAACCAAAGAAGAAATGTGTAAATCTTCTTCAAGAGGTACATATGTTTTTCCCACCCTTAAGCTACCCAAATCATAATAAAGTCGGACCCCATTATCCTTTAGCCAGTCACAGCCGAGGATAAGATTTCTGTTCATATTACCAACCACATAAAATTTGTGTTTTTGTGTTACCCCTCTCATTTGAAACCTGACAACAACACTACCATCAACGGACAAGCCATTACCGTTAACGGATTGTAAATTAACCCTTTTCTTGTCTAACTCATATATCCCTTTTAGATTATTAAAAACTCTCCTATGCATTATAGAAACCTCTGCCCCTGAATCTATCAGACATCGAAAAGATTGCCTACCTATCTTAATTGCACATGAACTTGGATTTCCCGCTAAATTAATTTTAAAACTTATCCCATCCCCCTCCTTCTCATTGGCTTCAGCATGAGAAGGAGTATCTAGTTTAAATCCCTATCTTGGTTTCTCGGGTTTCTCGGGTTTCTCTGGTTCGGGTAACTGGGTCTACTTGGTCTACCTCTAAAAGTATTTTGGTTTGGGCACTCCTTTTTAAATGTCCTGGTTGTTCGCATGACCAGCATAATGAGGTATTTGATGGTGTTCGCGTTGCCCCTGATACTGCATTAATGACACGTTTAGATCTACAATCCCTGGCCCTATGTCCCGTTTTGTTGCAATGATAACATGCTCTGGGGCGGAAGTGGTCTACCTCCATCGGCTCCTCCCCACTAGGCTCGAATGCCCTACCCTTTCCCATTCTCTAGCTCTTAGGTTTTGTTCTTTTGCAGCAGTGGTTACTGCTGCTGCTAGAGTAGCGGGGTTATCCCGCATTACTCTCATTCGGAGATATTTGTTAATCAACCCGTAGGTAAACCTCCCCACTAGCTGTCTTTCTACAGCTTGGCTATTCTGATTTCCCAGGGTTAAGCCTACATATGCTTCTTCAGCTATGTTTAGTAAGTGTTCAGCAAAAAGCTGAACACATTCCCCCTTCTTTTGTCGCATCGCCCCAAGGAGGACAAATGCATGTTGCGCATCACTGACCTCAGCGAATTTGTTTGTTAACTCTGTTTTCAAGTCAGCCCATGAAGCAGTATTGTTATCTCTTAAAAATCGAGCGATAAAGTCGCTGACGGCCCCACTACTAGCTTGATATGCTATTAATTTGATGTTCTCTGGGGAAGTATTTGTTAGTACGGCACATTTCTCTACGCTTTTAATCCACTGTTTACATTAAGAAGGTTCCCCATCAAACGTCGTA
>JAULCD010163130.1:0-16924 GCA_032361085.1 Calliostoma canaliculatum
GCACAGTTTACAACGATTTTTTTGCATTTGTAAACCAAATCCATAAACCTAGTGACATGATTTACGAAGTCGTAAAGTTATTACGCCTTCGTGAAACGGGGGCCTGATAGGTAAGCATGTTGCTGTACAATACAATATAAGGTGTCTTGCAGGCTCCTGTCCGACTGGTTACGATTATCTCTCCAACGTGGATCTGTGTATCAAACCCTACTACACAAAGCAGACCTGGTCCACCGCAAACTCCAAGTGCCATGACAACGGCGGTCACCTCGTCATCATCGACACGGGACAAAAGGCATCGGCGTTAGCTCAGTATACAGCAAACAAGTGTGAGTTATTCAAAAATGTAAAATTAATCTAACCAAACAGACAAGATTTTTTGGGGAAAAACATACCCAAATAATGATATCTAAATATTTACTGATCGTTTGTGAGATGAAATAAATGTTAATCTTTGTATGCAAGGTGTGAGATGTCATTTGTATTTCAAATATATCAATTTTGTCCTGTTTTTATTTTTAGTCTCGTCTGAAAACTATGTGTGGTTTGGAGCCCTGAGCTACAGCTCTTCAGCCAGTAGTAGTCACAGATTCTTCAGAAAATGGGTGCAAACAGACTGCAAGGAGATGGGTTACGATAACTGGTATCCTGGAGAGCCATCGGGGAACGTGGACAAGTGCGGTGTGATACAGGTTCAAAACTCAGGATCGTGGAATGACGGACCCTGCTCCATCACTTTGAAATACATCTGTGAGAAGAAAGATGCCAGACCTGAATATGAGATTAAAACGCACACTGATGACACTTGCCCTTTCACTGGTAACATAAGACACTGGGTGACATGGGGTGTAGGGGTGAGGGTACTGAGCCTAGGTCCTTTAACTGTTCCTTTTTAGCAAAGTCCTTTGTGGTTAAACGGTTTAGTCGTTAGAATGCTGAGAGTTAGCGATTTGGTGCCTGAATCTGAGTTTGTGGGTTCGAATTCTGTACGGATCTAAACCAATCAAAGTGATTGCAAATTCACGTTTGCAGACGGTCTATTTCCAAATATATAGTTGTGTTTGTCACTGTCTAATTTGTATAGAATTGTATTGCTGTCAGCTTTGGGAGCTGTGCCAATGTTTGCTATCAAATGGGGTACTGGGCCTAGATTTAACTTAATTATAGGTTGCAAGACTTCGTTTTTAACACATTCCCCGTGGCTAAATGGTTATGCCGTTGTGATGTTAGCGCTGGTGATTTGGTGCCTAAACGGCTAGGCTATGGGTTTGATTCACGTACCGGACTCAACTACCCAAGTGATAGAATATTCACTTTTTCAGAGAGTGTACTTCCAACACGAATAATGATACTCAGCTTTTTGGTGAAATTCGAAACCACGGACTTTTGGTCCGTTCGATAATCTCAATGCTATCCTGATTTTTTTACATTTTAAACATTTTACTTTTATCAACAATCTTCGTAATTGAAATTATTTTCTCATAACATGAAATCATTTCATAATGCAAGGATTTGTAATATGACACTTTGTATTTTTGTCACAGAACCAACGACCACTACCACTACCACTACCACTACCACTACCACCACATCCACCACCACCCCCACCACCACAACAACAACCACCACCACAACTACTATTACGCCTATACGGACAACACCTACGCCCCAATCGGCCACAACTACCTCTACCACTACAACCACAACAACTACAGCCACAACAACAACCCCTATGACCACCAGTACAAACACCACAACCACGACACCGACCACTTTACCAATGTCATCTACTAGTGTCACCACAGCTACCACCCACACTTACATAACCATAACCGCGACTACGATAACCCCAACTACAACTACAATCGCGATGACTACACCAGCAACGACAACGTCAAGCTTCACTACAATATCTACCACTACAACAACAACAATTACTCCTACAACTACAACTATCACAACTACTACTACTTTTACATCTACAGCTACCACAACCTCAACAGCTGGAAGTTCCACCACCACATCAATTTTCACAACACTTTCAACAGCAATGCAACCTTCTACTAAGGCTGTTACTGTCCCCTCCAACTACACTAGGTATCATGCATGTACCTGCATCTGCAAGAGCAAGGACCGCCTGGACAATCTGACGACCAACGCTATGGAGAAGAAAGTCCAGGAAATCAGAGAGAAGCTCATTAAAAGCACACACAATCTAACTCTCACCAAACTCAAATACATCAGCGTCGAGGACAACAGAGTGTCCGCTCGTGGTATCGGGTACTTTGGTATTTCAATTATCGTGTTTCCCTTTGCACTCATGTTCCTATCTGACGCAATATATTTCATAGGGAATAGAAAACACTATGTGCGTTATAAGTAAACGAGCACGTACATAGACAATAAATTTTAACATTTACTATATTTTAGCGAGATATTATATGTATAACAACTTATTGCAATGTTTTTTTCAATTTTGACTGTGCAATTACATATATTTATTTTTAACGAATAACGAACGAATCCGAAACACGATTGGGAACAAGAGCGCACCACAAAGCAGACAGACGGGTTATGGGTAGAGCTGTGTATCGTGGACAATGCTGCGAGACGACATATCTCGATACTTACATTTCATGGCGATACGATATATCACAAAATTATTTTCCAATGAAGTGCGAGACGATATATATCACAATACGTGGGTGCTGAGACGATATGTATCACGATACTTGTCTGAAGAAAAACAACTTTCTGATATAGAATTCAACTTGGATTTTTATGTATTTGTCCCAATTTTTTTTTTATTTATTACGGACTTTCCCGACATGTGGTGAATGCACCTAGCGCAACGAGTTACTTTCCCAGCATTGCATTACGAACTTTACTCTTATAATGTCTTGTTTAGTTTACTACGCGGTATCGCGATGTATCGTCGTTGGTGGCGATACATTAATGTATCGTCTATATTCACGATAAAAGTATCGTGATATATTGCCTAAATGAAATTTTCATCGATGCATCGTATTATATGACAGGCGATGACGATATCGATACTATCGATGAATCGTTACACCCCTAATTTCTACACGTCAAAAGGCCAGGGCCCCGTTCCTCAAATCAATCTTAGTGTTAGTGAGTGAGTTAGGGTTTAACGCTGTTATCGCGACGACAGGAGGAAAGCCTGCATCATCAATATGGTTATTTGAAATCTTGGTGTTAAGATGATCGTAAGTGATTTTTGAAGCAATGTCCTGTGGAGGTGTTTCTCGGCATTGGCTTACAACTGTCGTAGCGCAGAAATCGATTTGGAACCGATGCCGATGCCGATAAAGACAGTCGCAAGGCAATGTTATATTTTAGCACTTACGGCCTAGCTTAAGATCACTTTGAGGAACGGGATCCTGAAATTTGAATTGTCACAATTCGACAATCGTCAGGGTATTACAGTATCGACGGCAACATGGCGACGCCCAGGGGCCTGTTTAACAATGTATTGGAGCAGGGGAACAACTAGTGTGGTTCTGTGAAACCTGCGAGTTTTGGCTGGTACTGACGAACCAAGGATGATGCTAGCATTGCATCCTATCCTCACAGTCCTGTGGAACAGTTCGACAACGAAACACATTTACTACCCTGCCCTGCGATGTCTCCGGATCCAGCACCGATAGGACACGTGTTGGACGAGATAAGGAAACGACTTTCCGCTGGGGCACAAGCCAACAACGTCAACGAGCTGAAACCCTCTTTGCAAAGAACATGGTCTCAAGCTTATTTATAAGATGTGTAGCTGTGCTCGAAGCAGATAATCACAAGGACTGAGTAAAGTACGTGTAAAATTTAAATTTGTCCCCAGTCGCTGTTCTTGTTCATTTCTTGTTAAAAGAAATTATTAATGTCTGCTTTTGTTTTGTTTTTTGTTTTTGGGTTTATTTTATTTTTATTTTTTTCTAATTAAAAGTTCTTTGTGAACAGTCTTAGTCAGGTCTTGAGTTTGTTTGTTTTTTCATTTTGTTTTCATTAAGTGTTGTTTCATTGATGCGTTTCTAGTGGGTTTCAGTATGAAATGGTTGACAACACGGCGGAACATGATGATCTGATAACATGTTATATTTCTGTTATGCTACTCTACCTTGTACATGAAGAATCTAAAAACATCCAATCTGGGTTTAAGGAAAGGAAGACGCAGTAAACTTATTGTTACATTTAGGCCTCACCCCGTGGGGTTTTCGGGGAGTGTCTTCGGGCACTGGAAAGAATAGGACACCAATAACCCCATGCTTGACGTACACGCCGTCTAAAATTGGGATCTTTTGCTGTAGCTTTTCTTTCTGTGACTCTTATCTGTTACTCCCTCGGTGTGCCTGTTGTACACCACATGGCGATATAGCTGAACTATTGCTGAAAGTCATGCAAAACTCTATTTCACTCACTCACTCACGTGAGCGTTTTTAATAACATCAACAAAAACATCCCCGATAAGGCTATGATATCTCTTTTACATTCCAATATATATTCGCCAGGATCCTTTTGATTTTATTTACGTGCCACTAAAATAACCGTCCAATCAAATGACATTTAATCCGTCCAATCTATTTTATCGGAAGTCTGTGTAAAGGGCACGTTAAAAGTTTTTTTGTTGACAAGCTCGTTTAAAAGAACGATTCTTATTGGTTGCTAGTCAGTAAATATGTATTGCGAAGCATTTCATTGGGTGATAGTGACGATGATGCAACATTTATTGTCGAAGCAATCCTGACGAATGTGTCCAAGGTAGGTATTGAAATGTCACTGATATACCATGCCCTGGATTATCGAGGATGCAACATAACGTGGTTACGTAGAATAAAACAACGCATAAGATTATGAAATCTCCTTTTAATGTGAATGCACTAAAGAACACATGCCATTTTGGGGCTTACGCTATCTGTACAATGACAATTCTGTCACCTTTTGGAGTCGAGTTCTTTGCGGGATTTGAACCCTTGCCCACAGAGCCGCTGTAGGGACTAAGACGACCCTAGAGTCAAACTTAAGGCGATTAACCTGGGCCCCGTCCCTTAAAAGTGACCTTATAGGCTAAGTTGGTGGTAAGTGCTAAAATACAACATTGGCTTACGACTGTCGTATGCGGAGATCGCTTTGGAACCGATGCCGAATGGCACCGGTTCTAAATCGATCTCTGCTCTACGACAGTCGTAAGTCTATAATAAAGATATAACTCGACAGGATTTTGTTTAAAAAATCGCCTACGATCATCTCAACACTAAAATCGCTTTGAAGAACGGGGGCCTGCTAGCCGACACTGCATGAGAATTACAACATTGTAGCCTTTATCATGCGGGGAGAGTCATGAAATAAAATACACATCTATAGGGAGGGTCATGAAAAAAAGTGCTAAGGGAAGGCCTTAAAAAATGTCCGCCACAAAACTCTGACACCCCCTTCCCGACCCCCCTTGTAATAAGTGACCGGTCTCTTTACCACCGAGACTTCACTGACAGCAAAGTTCAATAACTTATAAATGATGTGAAATATACTCGCTACCCTTCTAATATAACTCAACCCATCGCCTTACTGCTAGTGATGAACTACAATACCATCTCGATCGTGATCACGCACACTACATGATATATTTGAAATTACCCAATATGTATAAGTGACGACTCATTTTGTGTCGTTGAGTTTCGTGAAGGATTCGAACCCACACATGGTTAAAGTTTTTAAAAGTGTCATAAACCCGACCGGGGTAAATGGGTGACTCTCAGATCCTACATGCAGAGTGGAGAATGCACAACGGCGCTGTAGGACTGGTTTTGATGAGATTGGACCCGAAGATGGCCATACCCAACGAAATATAGCATACAGGCTCAACTGTATGTATGCCATGGGCATCTTTAAACAAGCAATGACCCTTTCTCTATTTTGTAACACCAGATGACGTATCTACATGGTCAACTTGCATGTGTCTATATGTCCAAAGTGGATCCACCTTATATTGCAAATGAGTGCATGTTTGAAGTAAGGATCATGAACAACACGTGCAAATGCTTAAACATATGATTTCTCCAAACAGTTCATACAAACCATTTTTTTATGAAATTCAACAACTTTCATTATTGGATTTTCCCGAAGTCTTTGCATCAACACGATGTTAAGTTGTAACAACATTTCACGAATATAACCTTTTTTAAGATGTATTTATTACCCCAGTCCACTTACGGGGGATATAGATTTGACCTCCGTTCGTTTCCTTTCTTTAGAGATAATGGGGAACAAATTTCTCAAACTGCAGATAGTAAACCCAAGTTTATACCTTGACGAAGTTCAAATGTTTAAATCGTGTTACGACTTTTTACTAAGTTATGGCCCTTGTTACGTTTTTTTTAGTTTTAAAATGAAAATCAGATTATAAAGTTGTGCCTTTTGCCATTTTGGGAATTTTGTGATTTTTAATATTTCTAAGGTTACTATGGAAACAGCCTCAAAAAGGAGCAAATTTTGTTTCCGAAGCAGAACTCTGAAAACACTTTATATTTTAATTAAACTTTAATCAAATATGTGCTGAAATAGTGCCTTTGGCAGTTAAGAATGTTTTCATATTTTTATGTTTATTTATTACCATAGAAACAGTCTCAAAATGGGACAGATTTTGTTTTCAAAGCAGAATTGAAAACTGCTAAGTATCGAAAAATATCTTTCAGTGAAACTTTACAGATGTATTAAACAGATGTTAATGAGTAATAACTACAAGCATTCAATAATGCATATGTGACCAAAAAACCCAACACATTTATTGTTTTGTAAAAATTTATTGTGTTTTTTATTTCAGTATGTGATATATGTGGTGATCAGACTGCAACAAAGCTGTGCACAGCATGTGATTATAAACTGTTATGTGCTTCCTGTGATGGAATGTGGCACACTCATCCAAGGCGCCAGAACCATGCCCGAAACACAACCTCCCTGTTTGGTTCTCATCATGACAAACAACAAACTGAAACCATACAAGGTCCCTATGGAATACAAGCTAGGTGTGTTAAATATGTTATTACTATAAAAGACCCATATTAGTCTTGACCTGATTTTATGAGAGACTATAACATAGACAAACATGGTAGCCTTGATGACATGCTATATTTAATTTTTAATAAACCAAAAAATTAAGAACTATTTCGTGATTGTGTTTTTGTGGGTAGTCTTGTTGAACATATATAACAAGTTTAGAGTCTTTAAATTTGAATATTACATCTTGATTGTTGCAATGACATAACCAAATATGTTACAGATAGGAAACCAAAGGTTTAACAATGACCTCTTTGCTGATCACTTGGGCAGCACCCCCTTTCCTTCAACTTCACAATCAGTCAATTGGCTTAACATGACGATTGGCGAATTTTTTGTGCTTCTCGCTAATTTTCCAAGATGGGATTATTACTTCAACAAAAAAATGCCTTAACCCTTACTGTGCGGCTTTGTTTTGGATCTGCGCCCGCTCATGGCGCAGCCCGGATCGCTATGCAGGCTGGTATAAGTCTGGCTAAATGCTGAGGCGCGACCCGGACGGCTCTCGGGCGATATTGGGGCTATGTTGGACTTAATAATTTTTTCACTTTTTCTGCATTTTAAGAGTTCAGACTTAAAATAATTTTTGCTTTTTCGATAAAATCAACTTGTTGTCTGGACTTAAAATATTTGTCACTAAAAACGGCCTATTGTCCGGACTTTGAATATTTTTGACTATGTCTGGACTAAAAATATTTTTCTCAGTTTATGCGACGGTTTTTCAGTCTTTAATTCCAACTCTTGTGATTTGTAAACTTGTAATTATTTTGTAAAGTTTGTCTTAACTTTGTCTCTAATTCCAACTTGTATTTTTCATGTAAAAGTTTTCTTGGTGTTTCATGAATGTCCCTGGTGCTTTCGACGATAAAACCCATTGACATAGTAATGTGGAAGTACTGTATGTCCTGCAGAGCATGCATCCACAATTGACAACCAGAGCTTTCATGGAGATGGCGTTGTGGGCGCAGGTAGTGCACAGATTGCACACGTTGTCCACGGCTCGTCGGCGAGAAAGTCAGAAACCAGGGAAATGTTTAGCCTTTTCAAAGGCTTTTTACGTCAAAATTTGGCACATGTTTGTGAGCTGGGCACAAGTTTTTCACATCTTATATTGATGTATGTAGTTTTGAACTTAGCATTGGTGAACTCATTCATATTGTACAAAGAAGTGACTGGAAGTAATCAAGTGTTACAGTGTTCAGAAACAAAGTCGTTAGAGCCCTCATCAGCTTGGCAGATATGGACGAAGTCACTGGCTACAATACCCGCCCTGGACGCCGCCGCTGCAACAGCGACAACCACATGGTTCGTTTTCAAGGCAGACACTTTCCTATGAAGATAAAGGCCACTGGTGTAAAGAAAAATGTGACCAGAACCCTGTAGCGTCTGTTCTCCAGCTGAAAGGAAACGAAGTCAGGCACCCACAAATCCACATAATCCAAGAGCTAAGAGGCAAAAACGATTTGGACATGAAATTTCATATGAATGTGACAGTTTTAAAACTGCTTTGTGTGTAGACCTATGCTTCAAGCTGTACCACACTGTGCAGGAATATGAAAAAGAATACATAAAACAAAAGTATGATGAACATAATGAAGAAGCTGTCGCCGTCGGTAACTTCTTATCTTCTTTGGTCGGCGACCTGTTTGTATGTCTTCTTCTTTCTTATATTCTTGTTCTTCTTGGTCGGCGACCCATTGTATGTCTTCTTATCTTCTTCGATTTCTTAGCCGTTGGCTGTGAAAAATGCCGGGAATTTCACCATATGCGCCACCAGCGGCAAGTTTAACTATTTTTCTATTGATTTTAGGTCTCGGGTAATCGATAATTCGCCCGGCGATATCAGCGCCGCTGAAAATACCGTATATTGCGAATTTCGTCAAGGCGCCCGACCTGGGAATACTAATTCCAGAATCTGGAATACATTCCCAAACAAAACAATGCCGCCGGCAGCGTGAGACAAGGTGTCGCTGGTATATCCGTGTCCCGCACGGTAAGGGTTAATTTCATATTTATTACTTACGAATCTCTCGTACAATATTGCTGATCGTATTCCTTACGGTAGGATGGACGAGAAGCTAACCTAACTTGCGACTGACCTAGAAAACAAAAGACATGTCAATTACCTTGTTGTCATGACGAACATTCCTATGCACCTACTATAGCATGTGCGTCACGTGTCCCATGTGACCAGGTGTTGTAACTTCACTTCGTATCCTGCCATCAACTAAAGGGGACATGGCATAGAGTGAGGGGATCTACCGACTTTTTGCGACACGTGGATAGTCCCTGTCCTTTTTCAGGGAAGTTTTCACTTTGTTATTTGACCTTTGCAACATGTTTTTTAATGCTTTTGTCGATGTTTACTTCGAAAAAACGTAAATTTATTGTATTTTAAACTTGTCTTCTTCAACCGAGCCAGCCCCACTCACACCCATTCGACCTTCTCAGGTGGGCAGCAGGTTACTTCTGTTCGCCAAGAACTGGGCCTTCTTGGATGACGCCTATGCTAACCAGGTCGAACACAAGGGTTTCGGCTACTCTTGCAGGGTTCTTTACCCTTGACAAGCGCACCACAAACGTTAGTTCTGCCATCACTAAATTTGGATCTGGCGATAGACACTTTACTGCAAAAGAGGGCAGTACTCTAGGTACACGATACGGGGGTACGAGGCTTCTACTCCCCTATCTTCCTAGTGCTCGAAGAAGAATTCTCACAAGAAACGGCTCATTTACAACATCAAGGTATTCAACGAGCGTTTTCTTCAGGTGCCCCCTTACTTCCGCATGCTGACACTGCCTGTCCTTCGGACCATGGTCAGGCCAGGGGATTTCTTAGTATTAGTGGACTTGCAAGATGCTTACCTGCACGTCCCGATACACCCCAGTCATCAGAAATTCCTCAAATTCACACGTATCACACGACCAATTGTGAAATACCTTCATCACAGGGGAATGCGGGCCGACTTCTATTTGGACGACGGCCTGCATGTACATGCCAGTTCCACGGTGCTCAGTTTCTCACCAACCAGTTTTAACCAGGAGAAGTTGGAGTTTATCCCGTCGCAGGACTTGCAGTTTCTAGGCATCCGCTTCAGACTCGGGTAAACTTGATTTCAGTTCCCCTCGACCGGTGGATCAAGATCCAGGAAGCTGTACCGCCCCTGTTACAAGAGCCTGTCTCCGTACTCCAGTGTTGAGTCTGTTGACTTCAGCCCAAGCCCTGACTTGCAGAGGAACATTACAGCTTCGGCCACTGCAACGTCTCTTCCCGCTACGCCTCTTGCAGTTACCCCTGGAACTTTAAGAGCATCTGAGATGGTGGCTTCGCCCCTTGAACGTTGTGTTTGCATGAGCGAGCCTTCGTTCAGTCTACACTTGTTTGTGGACCCCTCCAACGAAGGCTGGGGAGCCCACCTCCGGAACCACACGGCCTCCGGCCTGTGGTCAGAAGGAGAGGAAGCCCAGCAGACCACAACCTGGAGTTTGTCGCAGTGATAAGGGCCATCAGGACGTGGTCCTCACTTCTCAAGGACCAGTGCCTCCTCATCCAGTTGGACAACTC
The DNA here is from genome assembly GCA_032361085.1 of Calliostoma canaliculatum. Taxonomy (NCBI): domain Eukaryota; kingdom Metazoa; phylum Mollusca; class Gastropoda; order Trochida; family Calliostomatidae; genus Calliostoma; species Calliostoma canaliculatum. The sequence goes on from JAULCD010163130.1 coordinate 10,631, forward strand.
GTCGATAGTGTATTACATCAACCGACAGGGGTCCACGGGGTCCGGGCTGCTTCTCAAGTTAACTTTTCAGTTCTTTGCTCTGGTCGACTCACTCAATCGCACAGTCTGCGCTCGTCATATCCCGGGGGTTGAAAAACAGTCATATAATGTGAAAAAAATATTAGAAATTCATCCCATACTAAAAAATATTCAAAGTCCAGACACTAAGCCGATTTTATTGAAAAATATTGTATATGCAGAAAATAAGCCGATTTTTCTCAAAAATATTACAAGTTTAGACTTGCCAAGTTGTTTCTAAGTTTAGATAACAACTTTATTGTATCGAAAAAGCAAGAATTATTCTAAGTCCGAACTCTCAAAATACAATACAAGTAAAAATACACCAAGTCCAAAATAGTGCCAATATTGCCCAGTGCCGTCCGGGCAGGCGCCGCCTCATTTCGCCGATCCGTAGCACCGTGCAAAGCCGTCCGGGCGTCCGCCACTGGCGGGCGCAGCCTCAAAACAATGCCGCACGTAAAGAGTTAAAGACTCCCTTTTAGCTAAGGGGTATTCTAGGAAGGCCGAGGATGTGGTAGCTAACATTCACAGACGTTTTACCCAATCCCTATATGACGACAGGTGGAATTCCTTTCAGATTTATGCCAGGTCCAAGGCATCACCTCCTCAGGTAGCTGATTATTTGATTCACATCGGTGATACTAAGCACCTCAAGAGCTCCACTTTAGATACTTATCCAGCAGCTTTGGCATCTGTAATTCCTGGACCGTCGGGAGTCAAACTCTCCAGGGTCCTGGGATTACAGGCGCTTGTTAGATTAAAGATGCTAGCCAGAAATTTAGACCCCCTGCTTGGGACCTAAATGTTGTTTTAGGACACCTCACTAGTAGTACCTACAAGCCTTTAGAGTCTGCGTCTCACTCATAAAACTTTGTTTTTGATAGCGTTAACAACAGCAGCCCGTGTATCAGAGATACACGCCCTAGGTATGACTTCATAGCAGCCCGTGTATCAGAGATACACGCCCTAGGTATGACTTCATAGCTAAGAATCTATTACCAGGGCAAGAACCTAGACAGTTCCATATTCCAGCTCTTTTATCTATCTTTGGTTTACATGATATTGAAGATTTGTCATTGTGTCCCGTAAGAGCTTTACGCATTTACTTGGACGCTACCGCTACTAGGTGCAGATTTTTTAAGAGAGTATTCATTCCACTGTCGGAAACAGCGGAAGTGTAGGTTTCATGTACCACGGTATCGCATTGGCTCCGTGCCACTATTTTTGCGTGCTTACGCGGCCGCTAATTTACCACCTTCGTCCGCGGCAAACCCACACGAAGTACGTGTGTTAGCCTCTACAATTGCGCTACACGTAATTGTTCGCTTCACACGATAATGCAGGGTTGTTTTTGGAAATCCACTCATGTCTTTGCCAGTCCAGCAGTTTGGACCCTTGGTGGTTGCTCAACAATTGACCAATCCAACAAGGTGAAAACTTCCCTGACATTCATACTATCCTCCAATCGTGTTCTCAATGTCGGCAAGAACTCACCCATACTATGTTCAGTCGACGGCAGTAGAAGGGGGTCTCTGGCGTTGCTGTGTGATAAATGTTCAGCAATATTGTATGAGAGATTCGTAAGTAATAAATATGAATTTTTTTAGTAAAATTATAATTTATACTTAGAATCTCTCATACACTGTAGCCCTCCACCTCTCCCAGAGACCTCACGTTTTTAGTGTTAGGGTGATGGTTTTTATGTTTAGTTTTGGGGATTGTACATAAAAACTCAGGTTATTAATTTGTTTATCACAAATCCTTGTATTGTCATGAGCGTCTGTGTGACAACGAGTGAAGTTACAACACCTTGTCACGTGGGACATGTGACGCACGTGCTACAGCAGGTGCATAGGGGTGTTCATCATGACAACAAGATAATTGACATGTCTTTTGTTTTCTTGGTCAGTCACAAGTTAGGTTAGCTACTTATCCATCCTACTGTAAGGAACACGATCAGCAATATTGTATGAGAAATTCTAAGTATAAATTATAAATTTACTCAAAAATTTCATATTGGTTTCCTTGTTATGTAATTCCAGATGGGATAAGTGTTTTGTGCATTTTTCGAGAAATTCAAGCACGAGTTGTTAACTTGTGTGGGGTACATTTTGTTAAATGACAAACTGGTGGCCCATTTGGTTGTGCATTGATCTTTTAGAATTTCAATGTCAGGCGACAGAACATGCCTTGGAAATGAGATGTGTGGATTGTGTACATCCCAGATAATTTGAATGTCTCTTTTGTCCATTTTGAAGTTTTTAGTCTTATCTATAGACGCTTGTGCATCCTGTTGTGGTTGGATAATATTTTATTGGAGGTGTCAGGTTTATTTGCGCACCCCTACTGTGTGAATGGTTTCCACTTGGATTTGTTCTGTTTCCCATACGTTGTTGTGGGACTTTAGCTCCATACATTCTAATTATTGCACTCGTATTTTTGAATTATTTCAGCACTGATGACAATTAGTTTTCTCTTGTCGAGTTACTGCTGTGTTCTTGACAGCCGTGACGATCGTGAGTGAGGAAACTTTGTCCATCTTGGTGTGCTGCTAACGGGATGGTGCCAGCTAAGACATTCGATTACGCCTCCCGACGTGTGTAAACTGCCTCTGAGTTATGGTCGTGATGTTGACAGCCTCTGTTCTTCGTATGCAGGTTCGTGTGTCCGACATTCATCTACTAATACCAGCATGACTGAAGATGACCTACGGGTTGCTTCCTTGCTGGTATCATCGGACGAATTATGAAGCTTGGTCATCGAGTTGTTGGACTTTCTTGATGAGCATGAACTTTTCTGTGATCGTTTTTGGGGTTCAATCATGTTCTTGATCCCGATGATGATCCCTCTTATGATCGATCCCAGGGTTGGGACTTAGCTACTTAGTAGTTGAAAACACCCCTGCTCCATTGCACGTGTGTAACTTGTGTCTGGGCGCACTTGATTGACGATCCAAGATGGCCACCCGGCAAACGTGTGCCGACTGTGGCCATATGATGTCAATGGCTAATCCTCACAGCCGTTGTCCTGATTGTCTAGTTGCCATTGGGTTTAACGAATGTACCTGATGTGGACTTTGGTCTTTATTTAAAGGCGCTTGCACGACGTGCTTCTGACAAGAGGTACAAGCTCAAGAAATTGACTGTTGACGACTCTGCCGATGTTTTGTTGGTCACCGTTCCGGTGGAGGACGAGGTTGCCTTCCCTGTCGAGGCTTCGACACCCTCTCGACACCATCGTACTTCGGATGCTGTGATCGGGCCCAATCACACACCGAAACGTTCACGGCCACTCATATCACCTATCCGAGTATCTATCGATGCTACCACTGGCTCTTCCTCATGACCCGCTCCCCCACCACGGTCCGTGATCGCTGCGCCACCACGTACGCCCACGCCTGTGGTCTCGATGGCTTCTCCGGTGTCGGATAAATCCTCTCGTTCTCGTCGCCGGTCGTCTCATGAACGATCTTCTCGATTCTCTCGTGATTGTTCCTCCCGTCGTGATTCCTCGTCACGATCGAGATCGAGATCGAGATCGAGCCGTAGTTCCCGTACTCGCTCTCACAGGGGCTCACGAGACCGTTCTCAGTCTCGTTCGTCGGGTTCTCGTCGTCATCGCGGTTCCGGACGTGATTGATCTAGATCACGCTCCTCCTCGAGCTCTTGTTATTGATCCCGCCCTCGTTCTTTTACGGGCCGCCGTCGTCACTCGCATCGGTATCGTTCCAGGCGCTCTTGATCCCGATCTCGTCAATCGGGTACGGCTACTTCGGCGAGTAAGCCTTCCTCCGCTACGCCTTTACCAAACACGGAAATGTTCGCGGAATGGGAGGCGTTCGTGAAGTCTCGTGAGGCTAATCAGGCCGCGGTGAAACCGTCGAGTTCGACTGTTCCCGCTCCTTCCACTTCGACGGCTGCTTCTCCGTCGTCACCTGCTAAGTCCGTGCCTGCTACTTCTGACGTTTCGTCTTCCAGTCCCCCACATTTAATTCGGGAGACTGAGGTCATCGCTTTCATGGCGAATTATTTCTTGCCTCCTGACAGCAACGCTCCTTCGGCTCAAACTTTTCAGATGGGCGAGTATCCGTCCACTATCACGTTACCACCGCCTGCCATTTTCAAGAAGCTAGCGTCCGACATGGACACCTTGTTTGTCGAGGCCCTGTCGATCACGTCCTTCTGCCGTCCTCACGTGCGTTCAAAGTACCCTATCCATGACGTCCCGTTCACGCGACCCCACTCTAAAGATATTAACTGAGAGGTTCTCATTGCGACTAAGGCCACGTCCTACAAGGTTTAGGATAAGATTATCTCGGCCATAGACGATATGGCGCGCCATTAACTGCTTCCTCTCGGCATGATAACCCACATTTCTGAATGTGCGGCCTTTACGGTTTCGTTACGTCCGTCGTTTACGGAGGACGACCACTATCTCATGGCGATGTTCTCCACTCTTAACAAGTTTTTGGTCGACGCTGTCGACCACACCCGTTACCTCTCGGCACAGCTGACTCTTTGTCGGCGCCAGGGCTTCGTTTCCAACGAGCGGATCCCTGAAATGCATCGACGTACCCTTCTAAGGGGTAAATGGTCGTCGCAACGTCTCTATGACGGGCTTCTTGCCCCTATATTAGACAAGATGCATGTCGAGGGGTCAAAGCAGCTGGTTAACACCACTGTGGCTCAACAACAACGGCAACAACAAGTGCCTCGTCGTCTACGCCAAAACACCCTGCGGTCCAACGGCTCTTTCGCGACCCACAGGAAGCTTCACAAACTTCTCAGGGTCCGCGGAAGGTGCAATTCCGTAACAAGTATCAACAACGCTGGCAAAAGAAGGGTCAGGCTTTCACCCGTGGCAAGGGTGGGAAGCACTGACACTTCGGCGACAATGACAACAACCGCCTCTCAAGACGTTTCGTTACCAGATGTCCCCGTGGGGGGGCGGTTGAAGCGTTTCTTGCCAGAGTGGCAGAAACTGAACGATTCCTTCGTTTTGCGGCTGCTCGACGAAGGGTATGCTCCGACATTGATAACGACACCACCACTGACTTTGAACCCGGGCGTGTCAACTTCGACCACGGCCCCGCTGACGGAGGCGATCGACATCCTAGTCGCGAAGGCGGCTGTGGAGTGTATCGGGCAGTCGGTCTCGACACCGGGATATTACTCTCCCGTTTTTGTGGTTCCCAAGAAAGACTCCCCGAAGATGAGACTCATCTTCAACCTCAAGGAGTTCAACCACATGTTCCTTGTACCTCCCGACTCTTTCACCATGGTTTCGCTCACGTCACTGCGTCGACTGGTTCGATCCGACGACTACCTGGTGGAGATAGACCTTCAGGATGCCTATCTCCACGTTCCCGTTCGTCAAGACTGCCGGAAGTTCCTCAGATTCGTTTACTGGGGACTTCACTATCAGTGGACGGTCCTGCCGTTTGGCATTTACATGGGTCATGAAAGCAGTCGTGGACTTTCTCCATCGCCAGGCGATCAGGATCGTCTTTTATCTGGACGACGGACTGCTAGCGTTTGAGACTCGAGACGGAGTTCTCTCTCGCCTCGACACCACTCTCGACTTGCTCCAAAGTCTCGTGTGGCTAGTTCACCCGGACAAGTCCGAACTGTCTCCAGCCCAGAATCGACAGTACATCGGGATTCGTTTTCGAACCGACCTGAACCTTCTCTTGGTTCCGGACGATCGTTGGGTAAAGATCCAGCGCGATTTTCCGTGTCTTTTGCGCAGCCCATCGACAGTACTTCGGTGGCAGGAAGTACTGGGGCTGCTCACGTCGGCTCAGAATCTGACACTTCGCCGTCGTCTAAACCTTCAACCTCTTCAGCAGTTTCTCCGCCCTCACCTTCTTCAGCCGACGAAGGTGTTGGTGTTACCACACTAGCTACGTCAAATGTCTTAGACGGCGTCTCCTTGAGAATGCCTTCATTCGATCTTTACCTCTTCGTCGACTATAGGGTGGGGGGCACACACCGGCCGGTGGTCTGTAGTCGAGAGCCGTCTTCACATCAACGTCCTCCAGTTTGAGGCTGTGTTTGGAGCGATTCGCCATTGGTCGAACCTTCTACGTCATCGCCGGTTGATGATCTCGTCAGGCAACTCGACAGTAGTCCATTTCATCAACCAGCAGGGGTCGACCCGTTCAAAACCCCTACTGCTCAGAACATTCCAATTCTTCGCTCTCGTCGACGGTCTTCAACTGGCCGTTCGAGCTCG
>JAULCD010163131.1:0-10952 GCA_032361085.1 Calliostoma canaliculatum
GGTTTATATTAATCAATTTTCAAAGCTTTTTACGGATAACGTGTGTTCTTTCTGTACAATTCTTAGCAGTACTGACATATACTCCAGCATAAACAACAGAACATTTCATTAGAAGAGTAATTTTAGCAAGATATACAAAAACAGGTGGCAATACTTTGAAACATCCAAATGTTAAAACAACACTTTTCCCAACATTATATTTTAGCTGCCATTTATTTGCATACTGTTCAGTAATATTTAGTAATCGCTGTAAGTCTGTTAAGTTATTACTGAGTAAGGTTGTGTTATCGGCCAGTAATAAACCTGGACATTTCCCCATGGTAGACATAGGCCACAGCCGGTAAAATTAAGATCATGCAACAAGTCATTTATATACAATAAAAAGAGCCAAGCTGATATGACACGACCTTGGCCCACACATTGTCTAACATGGAATGAATTGAACTTAAAACCAGCAAAGCTAACTAGTGAGTACATTGAGCTGTATTACAAGTGTAGTATTCCAATAGTTTGCAGTAATTCCAAGCCTGTACAATTTATAAAATAGACCATCAAGCCAAACACGGTCAAAAGCCTTTTTATTATCTAAAAAAGCGCAGTAGACTGGTAAATCTTTTTCATTATAATATGCAATATTTTCTAGAAGAGTGGGTGCTGCAGTTTCGGCACCAGCATTTTTTCTGAACCCAAACTGGAAAGGGTGGGGAAATACTACATTTTCGTTAGTCCATTTATTTATCCTGATGAGAATCAGTCTTTCGAATAGTTTACTCAAAACTGGCGTTAATGTTATTCCCCTGTAGTTAGAAGGATCAGTTTTACTTTTACCATGACCCTTATTTAAAGGAAGGATTTTACCAACATTGTAAGCCTGTGGAATATACTCATATTTTATCATACTATTAAATAACAACACAATGTGTCCAATTAAGGATCTACCTGCATACTTAGTATGCTCATTAGTGATTCCATCAGGTCCTGGGGATTTGTTGTCATCATGCAGAGACTTTAAAATATCTACTTTCCAATAAGGTGTTAAATGTGGTTAAAATTTTGTTGATGAAATACTTATTGCTGCAGCAGCGTGCATGATGTTAGTTATGCTGATTGTACGTTTCAATATGCTCAGCATTGGATGATAATTGAGTAAGATCACATATATAGTTACAAAAGTGGTTTTCAGTTTCATAACGATAAAGCATACGGTCGACATCACGTGCCTTCCTCCAGTTGAGCGTTGCACCACCATAAATCACTTTAGGACAATCAAGTCTTATACATACCAGAATTGGTAAATGGTCAAATACATTGTAGGGTATATTTGTATCAATAGTGTATCCTATAACTGTTTGTATAAAATCAATATTTATGAAAACATAATCTAACATCGTTCTCTTATTTTCACATTTTGTTGAAAAAGTATATGTACAGTTATCATCTAAGGGATTAACTGAATATAAAAATCGTTCATCAAGTACGCTTTGTAGATAACGAAACCGAGTTCTTTGTGAAGCAGACAGGCGAATGTCTGCATTAAAGTCTCCAGTAAGTATTGTCAGTCCATGTTGTGAATACGTTACATATAAATCCATCACATGATGTAGTTGTTCCAGGTACACACTGTCTAGCACATTTAAAGAAGGTAGTCTGGTCCCAATCACATACACAATGTCGCCATCTATTTCTAGACCAACACCAAAAACATGGTCACTCTCTGATGTGTCTATAACTGACACCCTGCACCAGTCACCTTTACGAACAAACACAGCTATGCCGCCTGAACCCCTGCGATGAGTTGAGTAGTCACAGCTTCATTTACAGTAAACATCAAAATCATTGTGTATTCCGTCTATAAATGAGGAAGTGTGTTCACTAAGCAAGTGTTCAGTGGCAACCCATATATCAGTACTATTTAATATCCCAAACACTTCCATGCATGATACCTCTGATGTTCTAAGTTGCTATTTGAAGCATAATGAGTAGTAGAATAGCATGTAATATCTTCATTACATATAATTAGCATTATTTTCCGCTCCAGTTTTGTCACGAGAATACCATGATTTGTTTGCAACCCATTCTCTAACGTTTACATTTGTAGGCCAAAACGTTTCATCGGATAGTATTGCTTTTGCACACTGAGTAGGCACATTAAGACGGATAGTGTACGTTTGGTTTAGACCTTCCCAGTGTTTGAGAAGTCTTATATAACTAATTTTTATACCACGATCGGTTGCATAGTCACGAATAGCATCTTTCACCACTTCAAAGGGTTGATCCGCTTTTACGTAAGAAAGGACAAGCCTTTTCTGTCTGAGGCCTGAAGCCCCCGAGAAGGCCTTTTTCTATTGTTCTTTAAAATTGACAGTTCTTGTAACATCGTCGTCATGTGATATTTTACATGTAATATCATCATTACTATCAGAAGCTTTATTGTTTTGGTCAGGTGATAATTCCTGTTGTGAGTATTGCACCTGGTTCAACGATTCATTACTGCAGCTTGTGGGCTATCTGAAACACTGATTGATTCACAATGGACTGCTGCTTGGTGGGCTATCTGAAACACCGATTGATTCACAATGGACTGCTGCTTGGTGGGCTATCTGAAACACTGATTGATTCACAATGGACTGCTGCTTGGTGGGCTATCTGAAACACTGATTGATTCACAATGGACTGCTGCTTGGGTTGTGACTGTAGGTCTTTGTGTAGAGCGTAGGTCATCAGGGCTTGTTCATTTAACTGCTTCAGGATACAACAGCTTGCTTCTTGTACTTATGCAATCGATTTTACCATCAATAGCACATGTTCGTTTTTCAATTGCTTATATTTTGGAGTTGATTGTTTTATGAAGATCTTTAATTTCAATGTCTCAGCAAAGTTATATCATGTTTCAGGGAATTTTCATGGGATTAGTTTTAATTCGCCTTAACTTTTAGATATGCATTTTCCCTATTTCTATCTTTCAATACATCAATCATCTGACACATATCTCTTTCATAATTTTCCTGAAAATTGTCCACTTTGTCAAGTATCTCTTTAAAACGTTCACTCATACACTTGGGGTATGCACACTATGTTTATTAGTGTTTACGGATTTTTAAAAATTATAACAATTTTTTCGGCAGGTCGGATTTTTCTTGACATAAAATGGCTTCAAGTATTTTATTTTATTGGTACTGGAAAATTATAGTGTCGGTAGGTACAAACAAAATGAAAAAAAACCCAATCTGATGTATCAATAATAGAAGACATAATATATTTTTTTCTTCTTAAAAATGCATTTGTGTACTTTATTGTTTTCAAAATTAAGGTCATATTAATAATCATAGCCACAATTAAAATTACCAAGGAAATCTCTAGGGCTTTGCGCGTCTGGCAAGTCCTGTTAAAAAGAGAGCATTGTTTAAAGTTAAGCTATTAGTTTTTTTAAATGTGAATACTAAAGTCTTAAGACAGCTCGACAAGACAGAAAGTAGTGCATGGTTTTTTAACTACATGTGACCTTGACCTTGTACTTTGGGACCTTTAACCCTGGACCCCTCATTTGATGACCTCATCGTCAAGCCACGTCTTAAGACACTTGTAGAGACCGGGAACAACGTCAGTCAATTTGGAGGGTCTCTGGGTTGACAGACATGCTTTAATTTTACTTCTTAGATCAAGCTTTCACTTGCGGTAAATGTGTAACCTGTCACCCATTTCAGCCTAACGAGACACACAGATGGGGCAAGGTCGGGCTAAGTATGCTATTTTCACGTGCACAACAGCGTGCGAGCAGTGCTTACTTCATAAAATGCGTGCGGTCACAATAGCGACGCACTGTCTGTCGACAAAAATGTTATAACAATGTAGCTGATGAGAGACAATTTAAGCCTTTAAATAGGTGTTTCGTCTGTAACTTTTTAACCATTGCACCTATAAAAACGCCAGTAGGTGCGTTAGAAAGCACTTTATTTTGCCTATCTTACTATTGCCGCTAATTTCCCCATAGGTCGTGATTTATTTCCTCAGAAACAAACAGAGCTACGTGTTTGCAAATTCAATGCAATATCACCACTAAACTTACATATTTTTAAATAACACTTTAAACAAAAACTCTTGCTGATACTTTTTGGTAATTAATGGTAAAAGGTGAAAGTATTTGTCAGTTATAGTTAGGGAGAAATTGAAGAGTTTTGTGTTGTAACGACTGGTCCTTAAGCTGGCTAAACTTGCTGACACTAATTTTGCTTCATTTAAAGTGACCTAGTTGTAACTTTGTTTTCTTGTGTGTTGTTGTTGCTGTTTTGGTCTTTGGCGTGTACATTTCGATTGTAGCTGCAGCTGTTTAAAAAACACATATGATATTTAATATGTTGAGACTGTTTAACATTTTGCATCAACCAATTTACTAAAACTAAGTTACACATACCAAACGCTTGGTTAATTGCATTAGTGTTATATTTTGCATCAAATAGTTTATATGTACGGCACTTACCTCTACTGCCATTTACCATCTATATCTATCTCTACATCTACCATTTACTTCTACCATCTACTATTTACTATCTACCAGCTACCTCTACAATTTACTATCTACCTCTACCAGCTACCATTTACCATCTAATATCTAGCATCTACCTTCTACTTCTACCTCAACCACTTACCTCTAATGTTTCAAATCCTAAGGCAACAGCAGAGTCGTGTGACATTTCAAAAGAATTGTGAGTGAGGGAATTATTGTTTTACGCCACTTGAGCAGCATTACAGCTAAAAGTGGCAAACTTGAAAAGAAAGTCTGTGTATAGTAAAACTGTGAGAAAAAGGTGGGTTTCGAACTTTAACGATTTTTTTAGATGTAACTGTTGATAATTTCAAGTAACACTTTGAACAAAAGATGTTGTCAATACTATTGGCTCTATATTGGTAAATATTTTACAATTTTACTTCTATCAATTAGTAAGAAAAAAGGCATTTGGATTATTTGTATTAGTTGAATTATCTTCCTTTAACTTTTCAATATATGACCTTGGCCTTTTCAAATTTTGTAGAACTTGTACATGATTATTAAATGAATACATTTAACAATTATAATATTTATAACTTAAACAATAAGAAAAAAACCAGCTAAAAAAAAAATTTAATATTTTTTTTATATTTATAGGCATACTGACCGGAAGTTACGTGACTTAGGTGACAATTGATGATTTTCGGTTGATCTTTATTTACTGCAGATTAGTAAAGTGTGAATAAGTTACATTTTGACTGGTAATTTTACCTTTCAGAGGTTTTTCTAACAAATGTAAACAATAGAAATTTGAACACATTTTTAAAAACTTAAGTGAAACATACAACTTGCAGCTGATGTTATGATCTATCTTCATATTAATTTTCGAAAGGTTATGTAAAATAGTTTTTGTGCAGTAATGAAAAGTCGAAATTTAACCGTAGAAGGACTCTTCCGGTCAAAGGTCAAGTTGACCGGAAGTGAATTGACTTAATCAAAATGTACTAGGTCAAAGTATTTCTACATACCCTAGCGATCATTCTGATACTTATTGCACTCATTTTCATCAGTAACTTTAGGAGAAGAAGATTTGCAAAGTCGGGCTTCATAACATCTGATGACTTTTAGGTGCCCTTTTGGAAACCGCCGTAACTATTTTTTTAACTTACTGACTAGCTAAGTTAGGTAATAAAAGTTTCTTAGAATTGAATAAGCTTAAAAACGGTTCGAAAATCGGGCAGTTAGTTTTTGAGATCCTGGACTTGACCTAGTTTTGTTAAAGAGTTGTGGCCCTTGTTTTTTTAAGAACAAGAGGTCTGTATTTTTGGGCACATCATTACATGGCCTCAATCTATCTATGACGAAATGTTGGGCCAGATCGGACCGCTGGAACATGCCAAACTGGAAGGGAGGAATAATAAAAATAATAATCTTAACGAAAAGCCCCAATTAAAATATGATTGCTTGCATTGGTCCATTCCAGACATATTAATAGGATTTTACAATATATAATAAATGAAAAATGTGTGGAATTATCATTTTATGTCGTTCATTACTTCCGTAATGTTGAACAAATGGCAAGACCAACAAAATGTATGCAAGGCGGCATTCAGAGTCATGTAATCAGAAAAGCATTTGTTTAAATTAGTTATGATATTATGACTGGCATATCGAGTTTTATTACAATAAATATTTAATTTCAAGTGTAGGATTTTGCAAGACAACAGACATTATTATCGTAATTTACACTCGTGCCACCCAGACATGAAAAACTACGGAGTTTTCGGACTTTTATTTGCAGGGGTTTCTTGGGGTATGTACACTATTTTGTATTATTGTCAGCACTCTTGTCCAAACAGTGATTTTGGCCTTAAGGCCAGACCTTTTTTTACTTGGTTTACGGATTTAAAAAAAAATATAACCATTTTTTCGGCAGGTCGGATTTTTGTGGAGATAAAATGGCTCCAAGTATTTTATTTTATTGGTATTGGAAAATTATAGTGTCGGTAGGTAAAAACAAAATGAAGAAAAACGGTCTGATGTATTAAAAATAAAAGACATATTTTTAAGTCAGCAGTAAGAAAAAAAAAACGTTGTAAAAGTGAAACCAAGCTGTAAAAAGTAAAGCTTTACTTTGTTAAGGATTACCAGGGATTTACCTCGAAGTATAAATTTAGGAGTCCATGTAACTTGCAACTAAGAGGTATAGGGCCCCCAGGCTTCTTTTAAGAATTTCCAGGGCCCTGTCCCTGAAACCTATCTTAGGCCAAGTTGATCATTGGTGATTTTGAAACCATGTCCTGTGAAGTTGTTTCTTATCATAGGCGTACGACTGTCATGGCGCAGAGATCGATTTGGAACCTAGTGTGAACCTAATGTGAACAGTGTCCATACACCGCAGCACACTATCACATATTAACAGCACATTAGCAAGGGAAACAATTTGACGAATATTTTCCCAATACTGAATATTGCTTAGCGCCTTTAATTCTGCGATAAAAATTATAAAAACATATGCAAGTTATCATAATGTCACCCACATGTTTTAATTAGAAATACACATGGAACTTAATCAGGCATCGCCTAATTGTTTTCATATTGGGGTGACAATGCCCAACCATTAGGAATACATTGCTAAATTTATAGCGAAAATGCTATTATTTTCTGGGAGTGGATCTCTTTGGCTAAAGAAACACACTTAGGTGGATACAATGTGCAACAGTTTACTTTGACATATTTTAAGTTAACACGTATCGAACATATTGTCAATAACGGATGTATCCACCACGTGACCGAATGACTGCTTCACCCCTCCTTTTTATGCTTGTGGTGAGTCTCCTGATTCGCTCCAGAGGCTACCGCCGCCGCTTCCAACCCGGCCAGGTATTGTGCAGATGAGTCAAGGGCTTGCCCTCGACGTCCAATGATGTCCCAAACATTTTCCAGTGGGTTGAGATCTGGGCTCGTAGCAGGCCATAGGAGTTTGGTTATCGCTTTGTTCTGGAGAAAGTCGTTACGAGTCGAGAACGACGATGTCGAGCTTTATCATGCATGAACACCCAAGAACAGGCTGCAGAATCTCCCGGATGTAGCGATCACCGTTGAGATTTCCATGTACAGTAACCAAATCAAGTTTACAGTCATAAGGAATGCAACCGCAAACCGTTACTAATCTCCACCGAGTGGGACTGATACTTGGACGTTCTTTGTGGTATATGCTGTGTTTTTCCTCTCCAAACACACTGGCGTCCGTCTGTGACGTGTACTAAAAACAGACTCTCATCCGACCAGTACACCTGCCTCCATGACGCAAGATTCCAGTGACGTCAGGCTACACGCAACTCCAAACAGGCTCTTCGTCCTAGTCTAAGTCAAGACTGGCCTCTTAATCACTCTTCTAGCCCTCAATCCCAGTGCTGTTAATTGATTTCTCGTGAGTCGCCTGTCAGCCAGGTGTACTTGCTCTGAGAGGCAGCAGAAACCATACCGAGGTTAAAATTGTATTCGTGATGCAGCAAACTGTTTCTGATTATAAAGGACGATTAGTTGCACTGACCGTTTTATGGGTCTATGCAATAGAGATATTATTTTCAGTTTTTAGTTTAAGGATTTTCTGTTTCCGAATATAGGAAGAGCATTACTGACGTTGCTGAATGACCGCCTTTGCATTTTGCGGTGCTCTCTCGTATGTAGAGTTCTTGTTGTCAAAAACGTGACAGACCATATGAGTACCTAGGAATGTACTAGAGCCATGCCAAAACTTTTAACCTTTGTAGCATCGCAGGGGAGTAGGAACAGAAAGTTCTACCTGGGTAATACAGTATTCCATCCTTGAATGTGGAATGCTTTACATTAATCACACCTTGACTGGAGATTTTTTAGAACAACTTTTCCTTCTTTATCTCAATCAATACTCGGAATCCGTTTCGGACAATGCCGTTGCCACAGTTCAGTGAACAGTGGGAAGTGACTTCGACGGCTACTGCAGCTAATTCAGATGTTTCTCAGAAGATTAATTGATTGTTGTTTGGTAGCTAACTTCATTGAAGATAGCCAAAGTGGAACTTGAAGATGTTTATAACAGAACTAGCAATTCTTGTAACACCTATTTGTTTGCGAAGGGGGGTAATCTTAAGTAATTAACCACTAACAGCACATCCTTCTATTACTAACAAACTCAGTTGTTGTATAACACAAATTTTTCATCCAAAGATATTTCAGTTTCATAGTAGTTCTACCCACAGAGTCATGAAATATGTTTCATCGGTGTTGCTCCTCACTGACTATGGAGAACAAACAAGGGCGGTGCCAAATGTTTAGGACCTTCAACAGATTTGCACCATGGATATAGCACTGATATACTCCCAAAGTTCAGGACTGGCCCCAGTAACCGGCTTCCTTGTGTTAAAAAAGAACCGTTAACCAATGTTTATACATACTTGTCAAACAATTGAGAGAGTTGAAGGAAGGCAAACAGTAAATCGGAGGGTTAAACCAAAGGGCTCGGAATGACCAACCGATTGATCAGTTCATGCAAAATCTTACTACCTGTCAAGTTGAAGTTGGGGTCAAAGTGTTGTGTTGGGTTATGTAGCACTGTGGCAAGCAAACACCCTCAAACACCAGGCTAGCCAACCAGTTTTTAAGACAAACCATCGCACGAGTGTAACTTATATAACGTCCTTTGATCTGACGCGGCCAGAGAACGAACCTCGAAACTACCGCATACTCTGCTCTATGAACAGATGCTCTAACCACTACACCACAGAAGCCTTTTTTTTTTAAATGAATTCTTAATTTTTTTAAATTTTAATTTTTTTCAAATACAATCACAGTGATCCAATAAAAACTCTTAAAAAGGGAACTTGACATAGATAAAAAAAAACACTGTTTGCCAAATATCTAAAATAATTGCATTAAATGAGAACCAAATAAGTAAAACAGAAATATGATGTATCTAACATTTTTCAAAACACATTGAAAGCACATAATATAGCGTTTGGGGATCAATTGTACAGCTTCATCCAAACACAACTGCCTATAGGATATTACATTTCGGTATACAGGCTCCCTGATGATGGCAGTAAATGCAGTGACAGAGTGCCACAAGGTCATTCAACATACAACACAGAGTTGACGACATACCAAGGTCAGAAAAATCAAGGGCGACAACCTAGTCACAAGATCGATACATCCGGCTGTGACACCTCTGAGACCGCACTACCACAACCACGTTTACAATTACACAGATCCCTGAGCTACGCAGAATACCAGATCAAACAGTACGCAACAGACTGAGGGAGGCTGGACTGTTTGCACGAAGACATGTTTGACATAATGTTTTGACCCTACATCTTCTCACGGACTGTTTGCTATGGTGCCAACAGAGGGTTAGATGGGCACATGCAAGGTGGAGAAATGTACTGTTTATTGATAAATCCCGTTTCTTACTCACACGTGCTGATGTGGTGCATATGTTACGAACGTCGGGGGAACGTGCCACCCCAAACTGTGTGCAGGTACATTGGCAGCTGTGCGTTACAGAGACTTGATCCTACAGTCTTACGTTTTTCATCACGTCAGTGTTCACGGTAGACAGTTCCAGCAGGACAACATTCAATCACATATTGCACGTGTTTGTCAGGACTTTTTACAACACAACAACATCCAGACATCCAGAGGTTTGTTACCTGCGGCTAACTGTTGCATCACATATAAAAAAAAAATGAGAAGGATCAAGATTTATAATGCAAAACTTGAAGAACTCTGCACGTCCATCAGATATACTGTTCTTCTAGAGGACAATGTTGTGAGTGAAGATATCGTGGGATGATTATTGAGAATCTGCATTGTTACTTGTTAAGGTATTTCAAGCCTACTCTGAAGATATACTATGTGCGACTTTTAATGATTAAATAGTGTCTTCTATTGCTGCAATTCCTAATCATTGTGCTGGAAATGAGTTGTGGCTACTCGTTATATTGTAGTTCTTGTCTTTTGTTCTGGCAAAGTGCTTATTTTATCAAAGTTTCAGCATAATTTGATCTAAAACTAGAATAATGATGTAATGGCTTAAACAAGCTAAACAACTTGCCTGGGTTTTTTAAAAATTCTACTCAATGCTAGTCACATTTTCCGTTTACCAGTTACAAACTGCCAAGTCAGAAAATCAGTTGGCATTTAGTTGCATGAATGTAGGGATTACCGCTCAGAGTTACTGCTCATAATTGTTTTTAATTATTGTACGCCAGAGACTTTTTAGAAGCGATGGGACAAATTCTAAATGGAGTGGAGATGAAGAAACCCTTCTTCATCTCTACAGATCTCTCATTCGCTCAAAACTGGATTACGGATCCATTATTTATGGATCCGCCCGCCCCTCGTATATTAAAATGTTAGATACTATCCACCACCAAGGTCTCAGGCTTTGTCTTGGGGCCTTTAGAACCTCTCCTGTTGAAAGTCT
>JAULCD010163242.1:0-10952 GCA_032361085.1 Calliostoma canaliculatum
AAACCAGAAGTTGACACCCAAGAAATCCTGAAGGAGCAAGCACATGCCCCGAAACGTCGTGAACTTACGAACAAACCAGAAGTTGTTTGAGAGGGATTTTAGAAGTTGTGAGTACTGGATATGACAAACTTCTTTATTGCACAGTAGCGACGTTTCGGTACAGATTCTTATATTGTTTTCAAGCTAATAAAGAAGTTGAGTATCCATAAAGTTTGTCATATTCAAACCAGAAGTTGACACCCAAGAAATCCTGAACTACATTGATTTATCTATCTTAGGTTTCTTAGAGTTTGGTCTGTAGTTTTTAATTTAAAAAACCCGAAAAACTTATTTCACCTTTAGTAATAAAAACATTAATTACTATATATGTTGTCTTGAGGGCAGTTGTATAGGTCACATATGTGACTAGTACTTAACTCAGTTAAATCATTATAATTAAACTATGCATATTCCAAGGCTGACTTGGTTTGCAATAATTTAATTGTATTAATATAATTTGGTTTTTTTTTTATTAATTTTAGTAAATGATAAATTCGTTTTGTTTTATTTGTGTAAATACATTCAAATATACATACAGAAAAAAAACCTTGTATGTTTACCCTTACAGTGCCAAGCTCAACATTATTTTCCATTTAAATGTTCAATTTCTAGTCTAAATAGGCTGTTGAAACTTGTGTAGAAGCTCTTTAAACAAAGTTATAGGATAGATTTTTAACAGCACTAGCTAGTCACAACTTTAAGTGTAACTAAAATTACCTTAAAGTTTTATACGACTACTTAGCGAAGAAAGTAACGCACTGTCTAAAATTGTGTACATAATGGTTTGATGTTAAATTAAAGCGGTCCGTGCCGCCCGAAAATCTCGAACTGATAAAAACGGCTGCGCTTACAGCAATAGAGAATTAGTTCTCAAAAAGAGAACATTAAAAACTAAAAAAATGAGAAGCATCTGAAGAAAAGCAAGGACTTTTTACGAGTTTACATTGATAGTGCTTTATCGACAGACGAACTAGCAAGATCCAATATTCAGGCTATCCTTCAGGAGACCGGAAATGCGAACATGTTCTGATTCCTTGGCAAATGTCTTGTGGCAGCTAATAACATGGATTAATATTTATTGCTGCTTGGGTTCTGGAATAATGCTGGCTGTTGTAAGAATGACTCGTCAAATAGTGAGTTTAGAAATCTGTGAGTAGTAGGCCTGTGATATATTTGGTGTATGTGAAACGTTTCTAACCAGTAACTCAGTTTTGATTATACCTGGGCCCTGTACCTCAAAGCGATCTTAGGCTAAGTTGATCGTAAGTGCTAAAATATAACATTAGATCTGCGCTACGACAGTTGTTAGCCTATGATTAGAAATAACTCCACAGGACATTGTTTCAAAAATCACTTACGATCATTGTTGAAATAATTACCTTTTAATACTTTTTTCTATTAATGTTTTAGACTGTGAAGATGAAGACATTATTTGGTTTAAATTATCGCCAAGCTTCACTAGAATATTAACATTATACTTTGCGTGTATACCTTGCTATCATCATGTTAATCTCGCCCTAATGATGCTGAACACTTTTTAAATAATCTTTTAGAACAACCTTCATGTTAAAAAAACGAAATCTTGCCATGTATCTGTGGGGACTTCAACGATAGAATTGGCGATATGTGCGATTACATTCAGGTTGTTGATCTTATTATTGATAAACGAGTTATTGATTTTAAGGTAAATTCTTGTGGAGATCTGTTTATTGATTTTCTAGTTAATGGTTGTTTAAGTCTGGTGAATGGTCGGGTTGGTCAGCAAGATGTTACGTACTTCAAAAACAAATCCTCTGTGGTTGACCATGTGATTACGACTCACGACTATGCGTTTATGCTCAGTTTAACATTATTCGAATGTCGACTGTAATCGATGGAACAAACGTACGAGACTGCATACCAGGGCCCCATTTCTCAAAGCGATTTTAGTGTCAAGATGATCGTAAGTGATTTTTGATACAATGTCCTGTGGAGTTGTTTCTTATCATAGGTTTACGGCTGTTGTAGCGTAGAGATCGGTTTGGAACCGGTGCCGAATGGCACCGGTTCCAAAGCGATCTATGCGCTACGACAGTCGTAAGCCAATGCTATATTTTAGCACTTACGATCAACTTAACTAAAATCGCTTTGAGGAACGGGGCCATTGTTTCCGATAATTTACGATTACTGAAACCACCCTCAGCCAGCTTCTCAGCGTCTAACTAAATCTACTGTTACTCTGGTTTAAGGATTCTAAGGTATTTTTTATTCTATGATTTTTATTATAAATATTTAAAACAACTGTTATTTAAGCCATCTAAAACTTTGTAAACAATCTCCATTGGTTGACAAAACCAAGTCCCTAAAATTATGTAAATATTTTATAATACAAATAAAAAATTAGCATTACCAATATCATTTTATTATGAACGTTTAGAATCTGGCAAATGAAATGAAAATGACAAAACGAAGCCCTAAAACAGAAAGTGCCAGACATTAGGATTTCTGCGCTACGACAGTCGTACATGTAAGCCTATTATAGAAACAACTCCAAAGGACATTAATACTTACGATCATCGCTTTAAAAAACAATTTGAGGAATGGGGGCCTGGTCTTTCTATATACTTAAATCAATCTTGAAATTTTTAAAATGTGCATAAAGGACACTAATCTAATTTATTTTGGAAAATGTTTATGCGAGTTAAAGTGCTTAGATAAATGGTGTATACAATGTTTATGCGAGTTGAAGTGGTGCATGTAATGTTAATGTTAAGATATTGCCAGCAATGTTTGTAAATATCTCAAAAAGCTGTTTTTGCCGACGTCTACATGTGTTTGTATCTTTCAACTGAAGTGTTGAAGTAATCACCATAAGTACAACTGCTCGCAATCAGCGCATCTTTTAGCCGATGAGTCTGCCATTAGCGACCCTCTTAAGACACAGGCTTATTTCCCATATGTGCTGTCATCTAACACGGGTTGTCTGTGTAAAGTCTAAGGTTTAATGAACGTTTAGTTAGCCATTAGTGCTCTGTTGACACTAACAATGTCGGCTTACCAACTTTACATCGCTGTTCACAAATATATTAGTTTAGGCATTTAACCATTTGAGTGCCAAGTTTAACATTTGTCAGTTTCAATGTTCAAGTTTTAGTCTAAAGAGACTGTTAAAAAATGATCACGGAATAAGTTTTCAACAGCACAAGACAGTCAGTTTTAAATCCTACTGAAATCATAATCGGTAAAATACTTTTTTTGGGGTAATAATTGAGGTTTGAATGCCGGATTAAGAAGGTTGTTTGGTACCTGCCTGTTTGATAATATCGATATGATGAAGTATAAAGTCAACGTGCTTAGTTTAAAAAACTAAGTTTTTATTGTTTTTATGAATAAAAAACAAATAACATTTTGTGTAAAACCTTGACTAAAATTATTACTTCTTGAGGCTTTGCCATGAAGTGAACCTGATCGCCATTCCTAAAAGCAAACTTAGGCTAAGTTGGTCGTAAGTGCTAAAATATAACATTGGTTTACGACTGTTGTAGTGCAGAGATCGCTTTGGAACCAGTGCCATTCGACACTGGGTCCAAATCGATCTTTGCGCTATTACAGCCGTAAGCCTATGACAAGAAACAACTCCACAGGACATTGTTTCAAAAATCACACACAATCACTAAGATCACTTTGAAGAACAGGGCCCTTAGCTCTATTGATATCCTACCCTACACTGACTGATAACAAATCTCACAATCACCCAGGTTTCCATTTGTTCAGTCTTTAGACAACACGAAAAATTCACAAATATTTATCATTTTACAACATACCTCAATGAAAGCAGTCTTCCTGAAGATCTTGGTTGGTGTTCCGGTCAGCTTGAGTTTCTTCATAATCTGCATAGACTTGTCCAGCTCCAGAACCACCCCAGTAGCAGCGATACGGAACTTGGCCTGTAACACACGGTGTATCCTCCCATTAGTCAGACATCCCAATAGTTAAGTAGGTTAACCCTTACAGTGCTGAATAGGATTAAGAAGATTTTTAAACTGTGAATACCTTGCGCTGTTCCCAACCTGTCCTGTGATAATTTGTTTAAAAGAGCTCTTGTAGGAGCTCTTTTAAACAAATTGCCACAGGATAGGTTTTTAACAGCTTATCTGAGACTAAATTTTGACAATGAAATAGAAAACAAAAATTGGCTCATCACTTTAAGGGTTAAAAAAACAACAAACCATCTGGTCGAGTACATAGCTAATCCTTGACTGTAACCTCTGAATGAAATAGGAAGGGTCATTAAAATAAATCAAAAAAATCAGGGAAGTCTTTTTAGAATCTACTTTATTATGTATCGTACTGCATCAGATATTAATAATTACATTCAATACTGATCCAACAATAAGTAACCAATCTGAATGTAAATAAATGTGAATAATACATAATTAATGCATTACATAATATATCACTGTTTAACTGTATTAATTCATTACATATATTAGCATTGATTGTCATCTCACAGGTCACAGCTGCATGGATTTAACCCAGATTAACAGATTTAACCCAGCAGCATCGAAATACTGAAGCATGGTTTTCTGTTATACACTTTCTTCCTGGCCCCCATTTCAAAAAGACTTCATAACTTTACAACGTCGTAAATCATATCACTGGGTTAATGAATTTGGTCTACAAATGAAAAAAATTGTTGTAAACTGTGCACTTTCCAAAAACAACAACTCCTTTTCTTTAGAAAGTGCACAGATAACAACGATTTTGTTTCAACGCCTTTGTGAAACGGGGCCCTGGCGTTGTTTTACGAACACTGTTGTTTTCTCTCCACAGGGCCACAACAACATGCACTTTGACTACTACCATAACAAGATCGCCATTGAATCCACGCTCCACTTCTCAAACCTAACCAGCATCTCAAGTCATCTTCTCTTCGATAAGACCGCTGTAAATAATAACCTACCTACTGATAGGATGGCTAGAGTTATTGTATAGTCACTTAAGCTCAGTTTACATGCATACATTCTACCCCTAGGGGTAAATTAGCTAAATTGACTTGTGGATAAAGAGTAAAATTTTGTTGTATTTACATGCACTGGTATATTGATAGTTTATCACAATATTAATAGTTTTAACTCTTTTGAATGAAGACAGTTTACAGATTGAGAAGGAAAGGAAAAAGTAAATCTTCCTACAGGTACTAACATTAATATTGACAATAGGTTCCTTTTTTCTACTTTTTAATCCTGGATGAAAGAAAGTTAGAGAAATGTTGACACTGTAATGATCATAATAACACAGACGTCAGAGATAAATCCACGTACGTAAGGACCTCCAAAGACGAAAAATAGATCATTTAGCATACTAGATTCTTTTGTTTGTTATAATAGTCTCTATTAGCTCATTGCGACCCATTCCTACAGTTTGATTTTGACACTATTCCAGCGATGCGACAAATATTGTATCTAAACAAAGGGTGTTCTGGATGGCTTAATATATCAGAAACACTTTCTTTCCATCTATAACAATATTGGACACATCGGTGACAATACGACTTGGACAAACCTTCTCTTCATCACTCATGGTGGCATCATGGGCAGAAGAACTTTCTTGTCGAAGATCAGACTAAATCTGTTCAGCACCCCGTTCCTCAAAACGATCTCAGGCTTAGTTGATCGCGATATTTGAAGCAATATTCTGTGGACTTTTTTCTTGTCATTGCCTTACAAATGTCGTAGTGCAGAAATCGATTTGGAACCGGTGCCCAATGGCACCGGTTCCAAAGCGATATTTGCGCTGCAATAGATATACGCCAGTGTTATTCTAGCGCTTACGATCAACTTAGCTTAAGATCGCATTGAAGATCGAGGCTCTAGATTCCTTTCAGCAAACCGAACGTTTCATTATTCGAACGTGTTTAAGAAAAAACGACACCGTTCGCCTTTACGAGGTTTAACTGTATATAGATGTGTACAGTTTACAACATTGTTTACAGTTTTTAAACCCACATATACTCAACAACAAAAGTTCGTATGACACATATCTTTTAGGATAATGATTCTGTCAAACCAAAACCATAAACATCCGTTCACAATACAGTAAAAGCGCGTGCAAACGCATCTTTGAAGTGACTGTCTAAACATTCCGTGAAATTGACTTTGCACATGCAATTTTGTGTAAAGGATTAAGTCTGTGGGTATTTAAACATGCATTGTAGAGATACTTTTTTATGGAAAAAAATTCGTTTAATGAGTGTTACCTAAAAAAACGAACGTCAACATTCATGATGCCAACGATTTCAGAAAAATAACCGATGGTAGACACTTGGAGTCCTCGCCATTCGAGAATATTTGTTGGGAGCCTTTAAAACAAGCTCGCAAGAGTTGCCTCCCTTAATCAGGTTATGCTTTCCGAAACACGGAGCACAATCCGAATATCTTTTCAAAGGAAAATCAACAAGGAGTCTAAACATTTGAATATTTTCATTGTTACTTTGTGTCCTCCTCATTTGTAATCCAAATAAAGTAATACATAATAATTATGTCAAAACATTGTCAAAATTCAAATCTGTATTTCTTAGAACAAAAGTGTGCGTAACTATGTTTTAATTCGGAATGTATGTTCAATAAGGTTATCAAAGACTAGAGATAGTAAAACAAATACAGAGGCAATAGTAGATAGAAAATTACACGGAAAGGCCGCTTCCAGCAGTCTGTTATCCCTTACCGTGCGGTATAGTTTGGAGAAATTATTTTGAGTGACGTGTCAAGAATTTCGCCTATCACAATTAGTGCCTCACCTAACATCTCTGCCTGTCTGTTCATGCGGCTCACGGACGTATCCTGGTCAGGCTACTAGTAGCCTGACCCGGATATTTTCGTGAGCCGCACGGTAAGGATTATTTTACATTTAATGCCTCAGAACTCATATCTACACTTACAATAAAGATATCCTAAAAAGGATTAGATATATCCTTACTGATATAAATATGTCAATAAATATCAGATGATATCCTAACATTATTGAAATCATTTCATAGTGACATTACATCAAACAAAGATAATATAGTCCACTTAATATGCAAATAATGTGCCTCGTCATTTGTAAACATAATTCGTGATATATTTAAGAATTTGTTTTTTAATTAAACTTTTTTTGGAAAGTGCACAGTTTATAACGATTTTTTTTTGCATTTGAAGACTAAATTCATTAACCCAGTGACATGTTCTACGACGTCGTAAAGTTACGACGTCTTTGTAAAACGAGGCCCAGACTTGTCAGAAGAGCTTCATAATACTATCGTAAGGCTAATACGCCTTATTTTTTTCTTTGCGCTTTCGTTACATATTAGTTTTGTGGAACAAGATCTATCCGGTGCTTTCTCTTGGTGTTTGGCTCAATAGAATGTTGTCACGGTTAAGAAAAGTATTTCACTAAATTCTATTTAAGGTTACACGGCTCTGTGAAACAAAGACGTCATAACTTTACGACGGATTAAACCATGGGACTGGGTTAATGGATTTGGTTTACAAATGCTAAAAAGCCTTATAAACTGTGCACTTTCAAAAAAAACCCAAGTTTTTCTTTGGAAAGTGCACATTTTACAAAAATGTTGGCATTTTTAAGCTAAATACACCAGCTTTGTGATTAGATTTACGACGTCGTCAAGTTATAACGTCTTTGTGAAACGGGCCCCAGGGCGATGAACAACGGCAATGGTGAACTAATTTTTGTTTCACAAATTTGTTTTGTTATTGGAAAGTTCAATCTATACAACGTTTTTGGATATTTGTGAACGAAAGCAACATTGTTGGTTTAATATGTTGTATATTAACAACGTCTTTGTGCAACGGGTCCCAGATCCATGTGAACTACTATGCAGGGTCCCGTTTTTCAAAGCAATCTTAGGCTCAGTTAGACGTAAGTGCTAAAAACATAACATTGACTTGCGAGTGTCCTATCTAAGATATCGCTTTGAAACCGGTGCCACATTGAATTTGTATGAGAAAAAAAGCAGAACAACTATCAAGTTGTTGTTTTTTCTCTAAATACAGTGCAGAGGTTCATTTCTTTTGAGCTATCAAAGTTTCAATTTTAATATTTTTTTGTTTTTATGTGATTTGATATGTTTGCATGAACACCTGAGACAACTGAACGATACTAATGTTTAGACACAGACGGGGATGCCCAAGGTGATGTTGTTTTCATTTATAAAATCATCCTTATTCACCTAACACTGTTAAGCTGTTATTATACAATATCATTATGACAAGGATTACACAGCATGAAAACTAAGAGGTTTGCCTTAAGTTTAATATCTAGAGGCCACTTTTACATAATATAAATTGCCGTTTATCGTACATTTTACTGTACTTTTACCGGCACTCTCACTGCCAACCTTTTAGCGTAAACTATTAACCCATACCGTGCGGCATATTTTTGCAAAAGTCGTCATCAGTGGTGTGTCCCGGAATTTTAAAGGAATTTGCCTATCATAGTTACTGCCTCATTCAACATCGCCACCTGTCTGTCAATGCGGATCACGGACGTATCCGGGTCAGGCTACTAGTAGCCTGACCCGGATATTCCCGGGAGCCGCACGGTAAGGGTTAAGATAGACTGCTTTAAGCAAGAAGCATTTTTTTCAGTGCGTAGTGCCAGAAATCAACTGTCTGTTTGTTATCGCGTATTATCGCTAATGCAAAACCCAAAACCGACTAATGATTCGGTGTTTGTATGAATGCATAACAAGTTCTTTATTGCTAATGTTCTCACTGTCATGTTAATATGGAAAAAAATATGCCAGTTTCTGAATGCCATTGAACAGCTAACCCATATTTGAGACTCAATTTTGAAATATAACGTTTGCCCACTAACCGTACATGTGTCAACCTATAACTTTAGTGCTACCACAATTGATTATTTCAGTTGGACACAAACCTTTTACTTGGAGTCCAATCACTTTGATTTGGAAAAACAATCAAACACTTTATTATCCTTTCCCGGTACAGGAGATGTACTCAATATTGATTAACTCTGTGACTTAGTTTAGTGTAGATTGTAGTAAAAGAAATAGAAAGCGTTTACAAATATAATATTACATTATAAAACTATCATACAATATATTTTGTTGCTTCGAGATTCTTGATTATAACGAACATTGTTCAATATTGTATTTACAACAACAACAAAAACAGTATGTAACATAACGTTTTTAGACACTATTTCATAGAATTGTTTGAGTGGTATATAGGTGATTTGAATGACGACAGTTGCATAAACATATATGGGCCCCGTTCCTCAAAGGAATTTTAGTCTAAGTTGATCGTAAGTGCTAAAGTATACCATTGACTTACGATTGTTGTAGCGCAGGGATCACTTTGGAACCGGTGCCATTCGGCAGCGGTTCCAAATCGATCTCTGCGCTCCGACAGTCGTAAGCCTACTATAAGAAACAACTCCACGGGACATTGTTTAAAAAATCACTTACGACCAACTTATCTAAAATCGCTTTGAAAAACGAGGGCCAAAACTACATCTTCTTGATTGCTAAATAGCAACGTTTTGCAACGTCATGCACTGATATCAACATTTATTTTACTTGCTTTACAACGGTGTACGAATCTACATCGAAAATTCGCTACACCGCAAGCAAATATATATAATTCATATATCCACAAATATCACTACTTGTTTGATTAAATCTTATTTTCAAAGCGTTTAATTTAAAAAAAAACAACTAAAACTTACAATTTCACAAGTATTTGAAACAATTTACTTTTAATTGCCTTGTCTTAGTCGCACAGACATGTTCACGTCTAGGTTACTGTGTTTGTCCCCCGTGGGCTTTCCGGGGAGTGCCTTCGGACACTGGGAAGAATAGGACCCCAGTACCTCATGCTTGACTTACAAGCCGTCTAAAATGGGGATCTTTTGCTGTAGCTTTTCTTTCTGTCACTCTTTTTTTCTCATTTGCTACTCCCTCGGTGTGCCTCTTGTACACCACATGGCGATAAAGCTGAAATATTGCTGAAAGCCATGTATAAAACTCTATCCAATCAATCAATAAAAAACTGTGTTTGTACATCATAAATTTGAAATACATCTTTTAGAATTATAATCAACATTTTAATTACGACTGCTAAAAAATATGTTCAGTTAATATAAGCGACACATGTTAACATGAAATATCCTTGTATTATATATTAGTTTATAACAAACGCATTATGTCACGCACAGACACATCTCACATCAAAATTATTTGAAATTGTAGAATACACTGTCTGCAGTTGTTAGGTTAAAAACATAAGAACCAATTTCCTACAAATATCTCGTCGATCACCAGATATCTCGCCTCACTGACAACAATGCAAGCACGCATGTGTTGTCTCTCATCCAAGATATAAGATTTATCACATTCCCGTTTCCGTGGCCGCTAATACACAAATTAAACCTCAATGATATTTTAAAGGACACATCAAACCAATACCCATGAGTCAACGTTACATAAAAAATCGTCAATTAAAATATTAAATAAAAAAACCGGAATATATCAAAAATTGTTTGAAGATTAACAAACAAAACAAAACATAATTATAGTAATATTTTACCTGAAGCAAAATATTATTGCTATCCTGCCACATGAATAGGTCTATTGGCTTTTACGTTTCTATTTAAATGCCAGTGACCAGAAACCCCCGATCATTTCAAACACATTATGTATTAAGAAGTTTAACAGACTAGCCTTTCTGAGATTATAACACAACAAAGATAGTAACCTAAATAAAACATTTGATGAACGATACCTCATCTAAAAAACAGAGTAATCTACATTTGCATTTTACATGTTATGTTATCTGTATACTACTACTACTACTACTACTACTACTACTACTACTACTACTACTACTACTACTACTACTACTACTACTACT
>JAULCD010163353.1:0-10948 GCA_032361085.1 Calliostoma canaliculatum
AAAAGAGCTCCTTTAGGAGCTCTTTTCAACAAATTATCACAGGATAGGTTTTAAATAGCCTATTTAAAATTAAAAAAATTGTCATACTAAAGGTTAAGGTATCATGTGCAGCATTTTTGTTTATCAAAACTGGGTGAAGCACCCTTGCAATCTTTTAATTAACCGGTCATTCAAATGAAGTGCCATATAATCCCACATATTACATAATATAAAACTCATCTTTGAAACAACACACAGGTAATATTAACACATGTTTCGGCAAGTTTTCCCAATTTTATCAAGATATATCTTAAGTTTAAAGAGGGCATGTCAATTGGTAACTTTTATCAAGATGTCCTCTTTAGCTCTAAAGAGGACAAGTCACGTGACCTCATTAATCTTCCCCCAATCTCCCTGCTGGTGAGAGGTGTAGCTACTGTCGGCCATTAATCACCTCCCCTATCTACATCCCTGACTAGAAACAACTGTTCCACTGGGTTAGACAGTTCCCATAGGAGAAGCACTCCCAAGCTCATTTCTCAATATTTGTACAAAGCATGTTGTCACTGGGATGTGAGACAGAGAGATAAACCCACATGAGTAAAGAGTTGAACAAATAAGTTATATTATGTCACTGGAGTGTTAAAGATAGCCCGGGCATCCATCATTGCTTCTGTGGCTGTCTCTTTTCACTCAATGTTACACTGTGGACAAGGAAACATGCTTATGTTGGAAGGTAGTGCTTTCTCATTTAACTCTTATACATGTAGTACTACTTGCACAATTGTCAACTTCAAAGGTTCAACCTAAATATACTGTTGAAAATTCAGAATTCCCAAAAGTGCCAGTTGTCAGTTTCAAAGTTCAAGCTTTAGCCTACTGTTTCTTTTGATAAAGTAGATTATTTTCATTTACATTAGTTAAAACCGATGGGTAGTTTATTACAGTCAATGTCATTTAAATCCAGTGGTGTGTGAAGGAGTTAAAGTGGGTCATAGAATTGCTGGTATGTCTATTGCTTCACTGCTACAGCCTGATTGCACTTTCACTAATTTAATTGTGTTAACAGCAAATGATGCTTAAACCCATCCCAGTCATTGATTCAAAATAGTCCTCCCTTTATATAATAGGTTTCTTTGAAGTCTATGAATAAGAAGTCGACAAAATATATTCAAATTGATTTTGTTTGGTACTTTACTTTGGTTTAAGTTGTGGTAAATTAGGCTGAAAACTACCTCTTTGATTTTAAATAGTCTAAATTGTCTTTGAAGTTTTTAAATGAAATGTCAACTATATATATATTCAAATTTATTTTAGAACTTACCTGGAATTTTTCTTTACTTTAACAAATCACCACAGAATAGGTTTTAATACAGCCATCTTAATTTTGACACCAAACTAAAATAACTGTGTAGCTTAGCACTCCAGTATAATTATTCTTTTGTTGAAAGGTGTCAGTTGTTTGCAACAAATTCACAAGTTAGGATTTACAGCATGAGTCTAGTTGACATGTACATATACAGAGTATGACACACAGATCCACAAGCTGTTTACATGCCCCCTCCCCTCAACTACCTACCTGTACACTCACCTGTACAATACTGCCCCTCTCACTCCCACTGATCAACATAAGTAAATTAATTACAGGTATTGTTCAGGTACAGGCTTCCTACTAATTAGCAATAATGGCCACACTCTCGTTAAAATAACAGGTACTTCCTGGCAGGGCCTGAAACAATGGGGAGCACATGGCTCCTGATTAGCAGTCTGAATGGGGATAGGTGTCAATTGGGGGTTAGGGTCATAAAGGGTATTGTTTTACTACATGGGAGGCCATGTGGTATGGTGCTATATCACCCTTTTCCTGTCATTGATATAAGTGTGATATACACTGTCATATTGTACCTATGTGTAATTAGCCAATGAAATTTGATCTGGATGTTGAAGGGTATAAATACTAAAATTTAGGAATTGTCTATCATTATCAATTTGTCAGTGAAGAAGCAAAGTTGGCTGTGTTAGTGCTATTTAGTATTTTTTTGTAACCCTAGTGCTATTTGTTAGATATAAGAAAATGGTTTACTACAGTGAACAAGATAAAGGTAAGAAACTTATCAAGACAACTTATAAAATAACCTGTAATATTACCCTTTAACTTATAAAAATACTTCACTTCAAAATTTCCCCCTGAAAACTGAAAGATACCTGACTCTCAACTCTCTTACAGAGAACCTTACAGTATGCTTAAAGTTTATGTTAAAAAAATACAGTGACATTTCAATTAGAAAACCTTGTTAACTTAAATAAATGTTGCTTGAGAAAATACAAGTACAGAAAAGGTGAAGTATAGCTGCCAGTATAGTTGTGTGTAAATCCTAACATCAACACCCTTGACAGTGCTAGATAGGTTTATTGTTGACAAACACTGTGGATGAGTTTCATGACAGGTGCTTGTTGTGGTTCTCTATGATACTCCAGCTAAGATGTGCAGGTAAAACACTGGCCTGTGCACAATGCCTTATAACAATATGTCACCTGGTTGATTCACAGGTAAACAAATTGTTGTTTTACCTGTTCAGGTAGGGCTGAGGCCAATTAGCAAAACATCATGACACTAATGAGTTATTTAGCTAACGACAAACGCTGATGTCAGCTTAGTGCAAGGTTGTAAGGATCTTATTTTTTTTCGTCAATATTTTTGAAAAATTCAATTTAATTTTACGCTTAGCTGGGGAAATATTTTTGTTTACGAGAGAGTATTAAAGATTGTACCACAGAACTGCCTCAGTTTGGTGGGTGACTTTACTGGGAGAGGACACATTCAAGAGCAGTTGGAATATCCACAGTAATATGGTACAAGCATTTGAAACTGGTGGGTTAGCTAATTTCTTCAGGTTTTTAAAGATTTTGGTTTGAAATATTTTTCTGTAATTGTTTTTAAAACTATTTCAAACTGCAGATTTTTTTCAAATTTTGAAATTAGGTGTCAAGCTTAGATCAGAGAGGGTTCCAACTGATGGGGTTTAACATATCATTAGAATTTTAAACATCAGAATTCACCAAATCTTATTTTCAAATTCAGATGATTTTTTTATATTTTTTGGGTTTATTAAAAATATTTTTTTGAAGTTATTATTTTGACGCATTTATATTATTTTACTATTTTTCAAATATATGCTGTTCAGTGAGGTACAGAGCCTCAATGGCAGGTGTTTCTTAAGGGTAACAGGTTATTTGAGAATGTCTAACTGATCTAGGGTAGAATAAGACGCGTGCGCACCTGTTGGTAGTGGCCGCATCCTACCATCTGATTGGCTGTCACTTCTCAGCTCGTGTGGGGACGTGTGGCATCCCTCACGCCCGAGTAGGTTCGCTGTATACAGTGTTAAGCTGAACAAAGGACAGACATCGTAGCAGGGCCACAGAAAACCTTGAAAGCATGTCTCAGCTCTTTTGAATACATTACTTCAGATTAGGTCTAATACTTTTCAACCATTGAAACATGTAGTCGCCCCTGCTGGGAAGCTTTTGACAGGGCAATAATCATTCTATATCATACCCATACTAATGTGTAAACATAAGTTGGCTGTCTTCGACAGATGGGGGTCACCTTTTTATCATAAACTCAAACAACTGTCATCTTATCTCTTTCCTGTATTAAAAAAGTAGGGGTCTTAGTAAATAGCCTTCTGTTCACACCAGCTAAATATGGACAGATGTACATTATTAGTAATAATGCTCTCTTTTAAAATTACAAAGTATTGTATCTGCATAAATACACAATAAAATTAGACTTTTTATTATATATTTATTATTTTATTATATTAATAAATATTTTATACTGTTTTTTACTATTACTGTATCAGACAAAAAGCAAAATTGTTGTCAGTATCATCTCTTTTTAGCTGTCTGTGTTTTTGTAGCTATAGGTATATGGTTATTAGTTATGTTGTCTACCTGTGTTTTTGTGGCTGAAGGTTTATGGTTATAGGAAATGTGTGTTTATAGCTGGTGTTTGGTCTGGTGGCACTTGACAGCAGACATCCTGCTTGGGCCGCTGATTGAACGATGTTTACACAACTAACTGATTACTTAACGAGCTTAACGAGATGATCACTACTCCCCAATGGCACAGCAGACTGATTTTTGTAACAGAATATTTACATTTTATTAAACTGTTAAATTTCATAATTATTTTATTACATTATATTATATAATTAAGCATAAGCAAGTAAACGATTTAAGGTCTTTCTACTTTTAGAATAAAAAATTAGACACTATTAAAATAGTAAATATTTTATTTTATGTAACATAATATTTTTAAAATGTGCATCAATTAAAAATTTTATAAATATATATTCAATTTTTGGGAATGTACTTTTTTAACATAATTTATATCATGAGAAAAATAATACTATTGTAAATATAAAATTAATAGAAAATATAAATAGCTATTTTATTTGTCAATAATTGTAATAACATTAATTTGATATTTGAAAGTCAATATTATTTACATTGTAACTCCATGGTATGAAGCCGACTTGAGCAGTCAATATCTCCTGTCCCTCCCAGTGCCATATGACATTGAACAGTGCTATGTCAATACGCTCATCCCTTGACCCTACCTGCCCTTCCATACAATCACATGTCACAAGGTTAATTACAGGTAAACCCTACCTGTGTGAGTTACCTGTATGCTGTCAGCAATTAGGGCTGCAAGCCCAGGTGACAGAACCCCCGGTGAGGCCCACCTGTCAGTTGTGGTCAAACACTGCTGATTGGTTGATTGGCAGCCTACCTGGCCCCCTATAAATGCCCATGTGTGCCGATTCCACAACATTACTTACCTGTTCACAGTGCTAGCCACATCTTGGATTTACTTACCTGATATATATTTTACCTGACATCATGGTTTGGTCACCTGATCAAGAAACTGACAATGTTCAACAGAACTCTGTCATCTTGAAAGGTACATGTTACACATATATACAACATGGTCTGCATACAACATGTGTACTTATCTATGCTGAACACAACCTTAAAGTAACCATTTACTCATTTTTATCAGTTTAAAACTTTTAAAATTTTAATTATAATTTTGTTTGAAAAGATTTACTTTTGAAATGTTCTAAATGTTTTATTTATTTATTACAGGGCAACTGAAGGTCTCTGCATACATGAACTTTGGACTGCTGACTGTTCATGGTAAGTTATTATTTCTTCTCCATTATTTCTTCTGAAACAATTTATTATTAATTATTAATCAGCTATTTTTCCTCTTATTAATTTCAAATAAAAATTAAATAATTCAATAAATAAAAAAATTATTTTGTTTTCACCTTTTTCTAAATTTTGTATTATTATTTACAGTTATCCAAGCCAGAAACCTCATCTCCAACTGGAAATCCAAGTGTGACTCTTATGTCAAGGTAAGAAAAGTTTTTAAAAAATATATAATTTTATTCAAGAAATTTAAGTCACAAGTATTATTCATGTGTAGCCCTATACAAACACCAAGCTAGGGTGACAGTACAGTCCCCTAGTGGCACTACACTGATCAGTGTCACACCTGAACAACTAATCAACAGGTGTATTTACAAGCTTGGGATCTTCTAACTTACTATACATGACACTTTCACTTAGTAATTCTAAACATAGCATCAACTATTTTAAAATTTATGTAACCACCATAATGTATTTGTTTATTTTTTTATTTTATTTTTTTGTATTAAATTATTTATTTTACCTCCAGATGTCACTGGTTCCCGATGACTGTCGTCGTACCCGCTGCAAAACCCAAGTTGCAGTCGACACCAACAACCCCACCTACGATGACAAGTTTTCCTTGTGAGTAGTTCTCTGCTGCAAATCTTATATAGCTGTTTCTCTAAATCTTACAGCAAAATATTTAAGTTTGTAATTTTACCTGTGATCAGAGTAAATGTAAACATTACTAATGTTTTATGTTTGTTTCTAATCCCAAAACTTAAACAGACATTAGTTTTAGAAAAATATTGCAGCAAAAACATCCAACATCAAACTTATTTGTAAAATCCTTCTTGCAAACTGTGTCTGCCATTTTAAAAATTGTCTCCCCAAGTATCCCCCTTGTTGTGACTGGGTCTACTAATCACCAATTGTCTAATGCATTGTGTGATTGTTGCTACCACCCACCTTCCCATTGTTCTGCTCGCCGTTAATGGCTGTAATATTGCCCAAACGGCGTAAAACAATAACTCACTCACTCACTCACTCCCATTGTTCTTTCATTGTCCTACCGCCCACACCCATTGTCTTCTGTCTGGACCAGCCATCGTGGCCTAAATTTTGACGAGTTATTATAATTGTACTGAAATAATTTTAAAATGTAAATTTTCTTTTTAAATACTTTGTTAACAAATTTATTTCATTTTTACAGTGAACTGCTTGAAGAAGATCACAACAAGAGACTTCTAATCTCTCTCTGGCACAAGGACCAAAACAGCAGGTAAGGACACAATAATTTCTTTATACACACTTTCAGTAAATTTAGTTAACCCTATTGCAATTAAAACCAAACCAAATTTATCACATAGGCTTTAATTTCAATTAGCCAGTATAGTAGTAACCAGAACCCAGTCTGTTCCGGATGAATGAGCATGTTGTGATTCTAGCAGTATCTCCATACAGAGCTCCCTGTGTGATGTTATTGTCAGCCAATCGGCTGTGTTGTTACAAGTGAGTGTAGGTAGTGAGTTGCAGTTAGACAGGCAGAGTGACTATCCAGACAGGGCCGATAGGGAACAGTGCATCAAAGAGCTGGCTTATTAGCCTGGGTGTAACTGCATACAGAAACAAAAGAACAATATTGGTCCATGTAATTGATTAGCACATTAGCAGGCCTATATATACACTAGCTGAAGAAACATACCTCAGTATCTCTCCCTCTCTCAGTCTAACAACATCTAGCCACATCTACTAAACCATGGGTCCTCTGTGTACTTCAACACCCACTAAGACTAAGGTCAATGTACAAATGCATAACAAGCTGCCTGTTTCTTCCAGTATGAACGAGTTCCTCGGCTGCATGTCTTTCGGCGTCAAGCACCTGGTCAACCCCAACAAGGAAGTTAACGGCTGGTACTACCTCCTTACCGAGGATGTCGGACGCAAGAAGCACCTCCAGGTCTCCTCCAAACCAAAGACTTCCACAGCTGCCCTTAAACCAAAGAACAGTAAGTATTTCTTACAAAACAAAGTGTTTCTTAAGTCACAAAACTATTAAATATATATTAAAATATAAAAATGTTACCTTATTTTAAAAATTAGTGTTACCATTTAAATTTCACATTTATTTCTTATAATAATATTTTAAATTTTTTTATAGATATTTATTACTATTTAAATTTCTTATCTGTATTTCTAAAATTGTTTTTCTTTCTTCAGCTTACCAGAACATTCCAGTGATCAACAAGGACATCATTGGACTTGAACCCCTTACTGTGACGATGTACAGAGGCAAGAACAGTTTCGGCTTTTCTGTAATCGACTCTTTCCCAGTGAAGGTTGGCCGAGTGGATGGTGCTTCACCAGCTGAGATGGGAGGACTTAAGCAGGGCGACTGCATCATCAAGGTCAACGGCCAGAACGTCTCTCGATCCACCTGCGTCAGCGTCGCCAAGCTTGTCAAGTAAGTTGTCATCTTAGCATAATAAAATTATATCACCTAAAATTGTAATAAACTGTAAATTGTAAATCAAACTTACAATATATTAGTAACAATAAAATAGTGATTTGTTATCCTCATGATTCTATAATTTCCTCCTTTGCAGACGTAGCAGTGAAAAACTGGTCCTCGACATCCAACGCCAGAAGGAAGTTGCTATTGAAACTTTTGAGAAGTCGCCATGGAAACCTAAGGCCCCAATCTATGAGTCGATCCACAACCTCTCCAGTGATGACCATGACTCCACCGATGCTGATGTTGAGGAGAGCAAGACCGACCAGTGCATCTCTGTAGACAATGCCTTCATGGAGGAATTGGATGACGACTTCATCGCCACCAGCACACCTCTTCCTCTTCTTCTTGGGGGTCACAGTGTAAGTAGAAATAAAAATTGTAATAATTGTCAATGAGTTTCATAAAAATAATGAATGGTTGTAAAGATTTCATTCTGAATAATTTCAAATAAAAATAAATAATTTAAAATCCTAATTAAATAATTAAATCATCACTTTGAACTATTTATTTATGTGATCTTTCATTTTACAGACTGCCTACAATGGACTGGCTGACCAACGCAAACAGGAAGCTGTTCACCGTCTTATGAGCATGGAGCTTGACTTCATCGACTTCATGCACGCCGGCATGCAACGCTACTCCCGCCCCCTCCGTCACTGCATCCTGTCCGCACAGCAACACAAGGCCGTCTTCCAGAACATTGAAAAGGTTAGGGGACTAGACAAACTCTAATAAACCCTTGCACACTGTGAACTCTGAACTAGACAACCCTAAACAATTTCTATCTAACTTGTAATTTGTCCATTGCTTGAGTAAAAACTTGTTCGTCACTTCACTAAATGCTGTAAAATGCCTCTTTAAGAAATAAATGTTTTGACTCTAATTTCCTTGTTACTTATTCTTTTTCTTCTTCTCCTCAGCTTGTGACAATCTCCGAATACCACATCAAGCAAATGCAGGACAACCAGCCTTCTGCATACTCAGACTCTGAAGACGACTCCCAGACGTCCGGGTCTTCCTTCCCCTTCCACACTTCAATCGGGCTCATCTACCAGTCCAAGGTCCATATGCTGTGTCAGGCATACGAGATCTACGCATGCGGCCTCTCCGACGCCAACACTGTCCTCTCAGAGTTAAAGAAGAATGAAGACTTTGTCAGATTCATTAAGGTAGGTTTTGAAACTTGGACATTAAAAAGTAAAATTTGATGATATATTTCTCTTAAATTTTCAAAATTGACTTAAGTTACATTAAAAATGTAACAATTTAGAAACATTTCTGTTTATATGTACAACTATTTATGATTTCACTGATTCCAATATTCTATACGAAGCATGACTAACAGTTCCCCTTTTTTTCTCCAGAACCCCCCACTTGTGGCCGGTCAGCCCAGCATCTCTGCCTTCCTGTACCGACCCATCCAGCACCTGAAGGAGATGTACCAGGTCCTTCAGGACATCTTCAGACACACGCGCAGCGACTCCTTCGACCATGGCACCCTCCAACAGGTCATTGACGGCATGCAGGCCTGTGTCAACAACATCACCAACTGCAGCAGTGCACGCATCTCGAGCTGGTCCTCACTTGGCTCCTCCAAGAGCAAGTTCGGAAGCGTTGACAGTGGCAGTATGAAGTCTGGTTCCTCGAGCTCCTCCAACAACTCGTCCAGGAAGAAGAGCACTGCCTCCTCTATCCCGAGCTCGTGCTCCATGAACACTATCCGATCCTCCTCCTGCGACTCTGAGGTCATGAGGATCCAGGACAGACTCGTCTTCTCGAAGAACGTGCCAGTCTTCCAGTTGTGCAATGAAGAGCGACACCTCATCTACAAAAACAATGCCTTCAAGTGGGTCGGTCGCCAGTGGACCAAGATCCAACTTCTACTGTTCTCTGATGTTCTCGTCCAGGTGGAAGAAGATCACGACTACCTCAGAGTCGTCGATGAGCCCCTCTTCCTTCGAGACATCTGTGGTCTGGATGCTCAACGAAAACATGGTGAGTTGCACTTCTGGTCATAAATTATAACAACTGGTCTACATAATCAAATTTTAATTCTGAATTTTGCAAAAACATTATAATGACATTCCTAAAGTACCATCCTCCTAAATTCTTTTATTTCCTATTATTCAAGGAGTTTTGTTTTTTTTATTGTACCATCCTCCAGACTTCCGATACTTATGATTCTCTTCTCTTCTTCAGCTACCGAGTTCATCCTCCACACGTGCCCCAAGTCTCCCTGCACCGGCATCCCCATCCAGCAGAAGCTGATCCTGTGCGCCAGCTCCACTGAAGAGAAGGTTGTCTGGAAGTCTCTGATCGAGCAGCGCGTCCAGTCGGTCGGCGGCGCCCTCCACACTTTCAGCAGCAGCAGTCACATCGATGATGTCTCCAGCATCATCATCTAGCTTTATTGTGCGACTACAACTACAGAATGATGGATTTGTTCAGGACTGTGTCAGCTTCCAAAGACTTTCTTGGATGTGTTCAATAGTGCTCTGACGATGGGACCCGACTCAACCAACTCAT
This sequence comes from Calliostoma canaliculatum, assembly GCA_032361085.1. Taxonomy (NCBI): domain Eukaryota; kingdom Metazoa; phylum Mollusca; class Gastropoda; order Trochida; family Calliostomatidae; genus Calliostoma; species Calliostoma canaliculatum. Next base: position 10,226 of record JAULCD010163353.1, read on the forward strand.
ACAGACTGTTGTGTGAAATCACAAAGTGCAATCTCTGTACAGTATTGTATATAAATGTAGTGTGTATAGACAATTGTGAATATGCGACAATCCTGACATACAAGTGTCACTCTCACATGCATCCCAGTTACACAAATTTCTGTCTCTTTTCTGTCCCTGTTGCATTCACAGCAGCAAAGTGCTATTTTGTTAACCATGTCCCTTAGTTTTCCTCGTGTACATAGTCCTAGGTGCTGTAATCTATCATTCGTATTTATGTCTGTAGTGTCACAATAAATGAAAAGTCAAACTTACATTTTCTCATGTTGTCTCTGAATGAGTTTAGTAATTGGGTACCATTGTAGAACCGCCATTTTAACTTTAAGTAAACCATCCATCTGAGATATGGTTTGTAAATGCCAAGAAAGTGCACTGTTCACAAAATTTGACATTTGTGAAACTAAACCATTGACTAAATGAATTACAGCATTGTAAATTTATGATGGCTTTTCTTAAATGGCACCCTTTACCCTGGATCATAGATCAATATGTCATAGATTTGAATCCTGCCTTTGTGTCAGGTAGGTCAAGGTTTAATGAAAACCAGTGTGAATGAACCAGACAAATTTAGTTGTGATATGCAACCACATTGTTAAGGATTGTGGGTGAAATACCTTGTTGTGAATCAGAGGTTAAACCCAAACATGATGATGATGATGAGTGACAATGAAAAGTGACATTCGT